>JAHIAM010002394.1:0-24551 GCA_021605205.1 Aegilops longissima | reverse complement strand
ACTCAACATTTTAATACCTTATTTGCCTTGTTGACGGGGAAAACCTAGGTTATTACAAAATAAATAAATAAATAAATAAATAAAGGGATAGATGACTAACCTCTTCTTTCGCTCGTCCGGCAAACCACAGGTGGGGGGGAGGAAACAACCGGGGAAACACCCGGCTGAGGCTAAGGGCCACCACCTACTCCGGCGGAGAAGCCGGAGGCTACCTGTTCCAATTATTAGCAGAATAATTTATATAGGTCAAAACTGACATATACATGCCTCAATAAATGTAATCTAATCTAGCTACACAGCTGGGATCCAGGATTTCATACTTGGGTGTTCAAAAATTTATATTGCAAACTAAAACCACAACAATATTTTTCAAATGGAGGAGTAATATCTAAAATTTTCATCGAAAAGATTCTTAGTCCATCGAATGATAGTACTGACATGAATGACAGAAAATGAAGATTATTTACTTCATGACCATAGAATATGACATTTTCATAAACAAGGCATGGTGTGGTTATCCTTAAGTTGCAGAAAATATTTTCACAATCACCCCGTGGAAATTCAATTCCAAGGTCAAGCTACGATTTGTATTAACATATTTGTATTAGCACAATCACCAAACCTAGGTGGATTTATTAGCATAATAATTTATCTAGATCAAAATATTGCCTATACAGGGCTCAACACATGTAACCTAGCTAGTTACCTAACACATCTACAGAATATTGATATGGAGTCCATCGATCAAAGATAAAAATAAACCCCGGCCATCCCAAAAATAGACAAAAGGACTGACCAGAGCACACCTAGGATTCTACAAAAAATTAAAGGAGATAGATGACTAACGTCTTCTTTGTTGACATCGCCGATGACCACAGGCTCGGGCACAGGGCCACCAGCGGAGGAGACACCCCCGGCCCGAGGGCCAGAGCAGCTACCTGGTCCCCAAAATAGAAGAATATTTTATATAGATCAAAAATGTCATATACATGCCTAAACTAATGCAACCTAACAACACAGCCGGACCCAGGATTTCAAAGTTGGGTGTTGAAAATTTATATTGCAAACCAAAACCACAACAATATTTTTCAAACGGCTGAGATCGTTGGCTTTTGAGTCCGAAGGCATTCTTCGCCTCCGCTTCCATTTCAAGAAATTAAAGAGTTAGGAGTAATATTTAAAATGTTCATGTGAAAATAATTTTTTCCATCATTTGACGGACACACATGAATGAAGAAAATGAAGATTATTTAGTATGACATTTTGTAAACAAGGCATGGTGTTGTTATCCTTTACTTGCAGAAAATATTATGCTGAAAATAAGCGACCAAATAATATATTTCAAGTAGGGATGATACCAAGTCTAAAATATTACAGCCTATGGTAATTGGACTCCGGAATCAAGCAATTGGTGTTGAGCAAATTGAACGAAAAAATGTGTCGCTGGATTAAGCGTGAGAGGCTAGTTTTATACAAATTGACATGAAGTTTAGTGCACAAACTACACCACTTTTAGTCCATTTAGCAATAAAAGAACCATATATAAGAAATTTCAGGCAAAAACTTTTGGGTGGTTGGTAGATCTATCTTAAAATTTGGCATCAACACATTTTGGATGCACGAGGCCATGGATCGGGTGGTAGATAGATCTTAAAACAAGATAACCTATACAATGAGGGCCGACCCCCACCCATGCACCCATGTGGATCTGCCCTTGAAACCTACCGGATCTAACTAATCTAGGAAGGATTTCATAGATGGAAGAAAAGCAAAACCCTAGCCTTGCCCAAAAATAGATAAGGGACTGAACAAGGAAACCTAGGATATTTTAAAATAGGACTGACCTCTTCTTTCGTTGTGGCCCGGCGTTGACCACAGTGCGGGGAGGTCGGAGGGTGCCAGGAGGCAAATGGCGTGGCGGAGGGTCACCCACTCCCGGGCGGAGCCACCTACCTGGCGGAGGGCCACATGCTCGGCCGGGTGAGGCATTACTAGTAGTACCCTAAACCCTCAAACCCCTAAAAATAACCGCTTTTTATGGGTTGGGCGAAAAATTTCAAAGAATAGAACCCTTAACCCTTAAACCCTCAAAAAAATTTAGAGGCTCAACCCCTATTCTCCTTCCCCAGGGGTTCCAGAAACCAGGGGTTTGGCCAGGGCCCAACTCCCCTCCCCGGCCCCCCCTCCGCCCTGGGCCCCCTTTGGGGGGCGCCCCCCACCCCGGCCCCTCCCCCCGGCCCTGGCCCCCCCCGCCTTCCCCAAGCTCCTCCCCCGCCCCGGGCCCCTCCCCCCTTGGCGCCCCCCGCCTCCCCCTTCCCCCGCGACTCCTGGCCCCGCCCGTTCCGCCGACTTCCTTGGAGGAGGGCGCCGATGGATCCTCCATCCTTCCCGGCCGGTCCTGCTAGAACGGGTGGTGCGGATGTCCTCCTCCCGCAGGATGCCGGGCGCAACCTGCAGGGCATACTGGGGTCGGGGGCGGGCGCCAACCCTTGTCTCCCTCGGCGATGGTGGCCGGCGCCCGGTGGTCGTTTCCGCCCCTCACCTCCAAGGGCGTGCTTGGTACAACTCAGGCACCCCCCCCCAACCTGTCCTCTCATCCGGTGATGCAGTGCCTCCTCGCCGATTTGCCTCCTCCCGGCCGCACCTGCAACCTAGATGTGGGCGTGGTGAGCTCCCTCTCCCTTCCTGACCCAAAATCTGGATGTCACTTGTATCTGTAGTCACTTTCATCCACATACATACGGGGAGCCTGGTTGTGATTATATTCAATTCAGTCTTGTTAATATGATAGTAGTGTTTTATCGGTTCATTATGCATGCTGTAAATTCTTGAAACCAAACTAACACTACCTGGTACAATCCAAACAAATATTGGCAAATCTGCTGGCTTTAAACATTTTGGAAGAATTTAGTTAGTGAAGTAAGACATTTTGGAAGGCATAATTTTTTAAGATTTTGGTTCAGTTTAGACAACATTTACATGTTAGTCTTAGTGAAATGAAACTGCACTTCTGATTTTCAACCAATTTCTTTGTTGTGGACAATATAGTTCTCCGCTTGGTCGACGGACAATATAGCAAAGCAGTACAGTTTAAGTTTTGGTTTGTTAAGATGTAGTCTTGGCCTTGCATCTTCAGTTTAGGTTTGCATTACAAAGATTGCTCTGTACTTTGCTTGTTTTCATATTAGCTTTATCGGTTGGGGTTGCTGAATGTAAGATTGCTCTGTACTTATTTCCTGTGCTTACAACCTACTAGCAGCAGTATTTTAACTGCTTAAAGCCATTTGTTCTTGTTATTCATGATGTTGCAAATTTCTGTAAGGTATTAAAAAAGTTCAAGAGTAACTCATTTGCATTACAATGAACAAAAAGATGCTAGGTGGTGTTCACACTTATTTTGATACATCGAGCATATTTTCAAGCAGC
Organism: Aegilops longissima; assembly: GCA_021605205.1. Classification (NCBI taxonomy): domain Eukaryota; kingdom Viridiplantae; phylum Streptophyta; class Magnoliopsida; order Poales; family Poaceae; genus Aegilops; species Aegilops longissima. The sequence goes on along the minus strand of JAHIAM010002394.1, from coordinate 21,125 downwards.
TAAAGATGCAAGTTATAGACAGAGTTTACGTAATGTTGCTGCTTCTATTCCGACACTAAAAAGGCAGCTTGTACTTAGAGCTGAATGGAAATATTCTGTAATTTTTGTTTGATAAGTTTTTTCCATTCCATTGATCCAGGTTTGGGTCTTCTCATTAAGTACAGATGTAGCAGAGCTTGAGGCATCAACCAAGGAGCTTGAGGCGTTGCATGTTGAAAAAAAATCAAGAAACACATGTAAACTATGGTGCAGCAGTTCCATTGTTTTCCATTCCATTTGAATGATTATTGTCTTATTCGGTGTTGTAATAATAACTAGAATGGTTACTGTTTTATGTCAAATGTGATGGAATTTTTGATATGTCATATGATGAAATGTGATGAAATGTGTGATATATGAAATGACAGTTTTAAAGGTTGGGGTTGAGGAAAGATTAGAACCCTCAAATCCAACCCTTAAAGCAGTTTGGGTTGGGTTTGAGGGTTCTAGTCTTTGCCCCTGTTTTTCAACCCTTAAAAGTGTCAAAAACGGCACTTCTCAACCCTTAAAACTGCTATAAGGGTTTGAGGGTTTGAGGGTTCTACTAAATGCTCCGACACCTGCAGGAGCCGGGCGTGGTCGACAATGTCAAGGCCGCCCTGCCGGCTGGACCCCTCGCCGGGCAGGGGAGTTTCTCCATGTGCAGCCGCCAACCTTGGATGCTTTGTGCCCATGGCGCGGCCCCAGATCGGCCCTCCCTCCCATGGTGCGCGGGCATCTCGGCGGTGGAGGTGCAATGGGGGAAGGGAGAAGTGGGGAAGGGAGCAGCGGGATGGGCAGTCAGTGGTGGGGGGAGGAAAAAACCCTCGTTTTGTGGAGGGAAGAGGGGGGGGGGGCGGCGATGAGATAAATGCTAATGGGGAAGAGGGCGTGCTATGGGGAAGCGGAGCCCCCGATTTTCATGGGCAGTCAAAAGGAGTTGTTGCTACGCACACCTCCCGTACGTTGTTCACACCACCACGCCTTGGCACATCAAAACGTAATTCTCACTTCTCACTAAAATTAATAGCCCGATGACAACCATGATTTAGGAGTAATGCAACTTCCCTTCAAAATATTGTGTAATGCAACTGCTCCCTCATTACATAGAACAAAGTCATACAAAGGGGACAACTGAATTTGTAGGCTTGTTTCATCTGCACATGTCATGTTTTATATTTGTCCTAAAATATGTTGTAAAACTTTACAAACAATGGAATGGCAAATGGATGTGACAAAACTTCCAAAAACCAGGGATTTCCCGCCATATATCCAATGTCCGGTACCGAGGAGGGAATGTTGATCCATGTGATTCCATGTGTTTCGTTGGACCCATATCATGACCCCAGCCAAGGCCAAAACATGCGCCCTAGCCTTCTCGATCCAAACAAGAGCTAGTGTCCACCATGCGCGAGATGCTCATGTGGACAGGTTTCTAGCACTAGTGAATGATGTCGGATCTCAGGGCAATATGTGGCTGCGGTGCTTTTGTGCCTTCATATCAAGGGACTGTCAAGGTCCAACGAACCGCGGGGGGTCAATGCTGGATGTATGGTGTGGGTCAACCGGCTAACGGTGCATGGTTTGAGTTTAGGTGGCTAGGTTTGCATGGCTGGGGGCTAGATGGCTAATGAGTGCGCATCGCCATCTGTACCTGGTCAAGGTTGAATGGTTTTTTCACGGGGCCGGCATGCATGGTGTGGGTTCCAGTTTTGCGGCGGTGCACGCGATGTGCCTTGGTGGGTAGGGCCCACAACTTGCGGCCTGAGTTCAAGCAGATGAAGGGCGGGCTTCGGCCTTCGCCCACAAGCAGGACTTGTTCCCTCTCGATGGCTAGCCCGGGATGCGTTTTGGTCTCGTTTACACAAACCTATGTGAAGGCTTATGGCCACTCCGATGTTCACCACACCCACACCACAAAGGTCCCAACACTACTAGGAAAAAGCTTATAGACAGGCGCTTACTAGTAGCGCGCCAAATTGCCCGCGCTACTGCTACTTACAGTAGCGGTGACTAAATAAAACACGCTACTGGTAAATATCTCTAACCGGCCTTGAAAGAATATAGTAGCGCGGGTTCTAAAACCCCGCTACTACTATGTGGACAATTATAGCGCACATGAGGCAATCGCGCTACTAGTATACTCCCACTCCACGAACGGTCCCCTCCACCGTCCACCCATCCCCGTTTATCTCGAAAAAATCACCCAACCCCCGATCGAGATCCCTCCACCGCTGGCCTCCTTCCCCTCCTCTCCCGATCCACGAGCGTGTGCGCCCCCCTCCGACCGATGCAGCCGGCCGGCCACAGATCTCTCTCGGCCCTCCGGACGGATCGGCGAAACCCCCTCCCCCGCCTCCCGCCGCCCGCTCCGACCTCGCCATCACCGAGCAACAGCAGCAGCGCTCGGCGTCGGCGTGCCTGGCTAGCCCCGGCCTAGCGCTCCCACTTGAGGAGGAGGACCCACTGGAGCCCAACGCCCCGACGGAGCACGCCTTCGCGAAAAGCCTGGGCTCCCGTCGCCCGCCTCCGTGTGAACTGCACGGTGACTGTCTCCTCCTCCTCTCTTGACCATGCTGGTTGCAGCCATGTGTGTTGCGTCGCGTCTGCACCTGCGGCTTGGTGTGCTGCTGCAGTGTTGCGATATGCTGCTGCTGGCTGTGTGTGTACAGGCTTGATACCTGTGTGTGCTAGCTGGGTGCTGAATTTGTTCATTTGATACTTTGGTATTAGTGTTTAATCTGTAGCTGATTTTTGATAAATCATTAGCTAAGAGTGCTGACTGTCATATTTAGATTAGACTGTACATCAACAATAGCAGTTCACCTATTGAGTACGCAGTGAATTGAGAATTTAGTCTGCTCTTGCAAACAAACAAAGGAATCATAATTGCTTTCTGAAGGAGAAAAATATACTTCAAGATCAAAGGAGGAAATAGTGTGTCAGATGAAATTATAGTACTGTGTACCTCCTAATTTGTTAATTGGTTAAGAATGTAGTAATGCTATACTAATGCAGATTCTTTAATATCTGTACTTTGTCTTTCCGTGTCCCTAAAATAGTCAGTTAATTTCAGCACCAATGCAAGGGTTCACACGTTAAAACATGGGTAGGCATCGAACAATTGTTTTAGTTTGCTGCCCATATAGTGTTAGATTTCATCAGACCAATCACCAAACTCGTATGGCAAACTCTGTTTGAGCTATTACACCATGTTTGGTACAATAAACTACAGATTTAACTCCAGGTTTTGTTTTGTTCTCTTCTGGAAGGTGCTATGATGGAAAACACAAACAAAGCAAACAGTATGTGACATCTCTTTTGCTCTGTATTATCACCCTGCTCTGCACTGAGCACTACACTTTTGTATGCTGCTACATGCATGATTTGAGGAAATCCTGTTCCTCTACCTTCTGCTATCTATCCTTAGTTTCTGAAAGCATGCATATAACATTATACTTTTCTTATTGTGAAACACGCTATCATGGACTTATTCTTAATTTCGCTCTGCTTGCATGTATTTTTCCTCATTACTTGAAGAAATGAAGAGCCATTCTCGTTTCTACTGTTATTAGTTGCTTGAAAATATTGGGCTTATGCTTGTTGTTTTTCAATGTGCACATCAGGTGAAGCTGAAGCAATTCTTGCCAGGTCACAGGCCACTGCTAATGGGATCAGGATGGTCTCAGAGTCGTCTAAAACTGAAGGCAGCACAGAGGTATCACATGTTTTTTTTCTTGATCCTTCAGTTAGGATTTTTCTTTTGCCTAACAAAACATACATGGCTGCTTGTATTTTGTTAGTGCAAAAGGCGCACTGCAGCCCAAGTGGATGAGTCGGCTGCCCACGCCGTAGGTGCCCGGATACCGGGCGGAGGTGGCGTTGGAAACTATGATGCTCTTTCTTTTACTTGTTTTTGAAGAAGTTATAGCTTTCGTATGTGCATGGTTGATTCAGTTCTGCAAGTAGGTAGTATCCTGATTTCCACTGGACATGTAGCGATGGAGCTAAAAACAATGCTTGGCGTAGGTTCATGGCCCTGCCATGGCTTGTCCTGTCTATGTCCATGAGCAACAGCAAAATCAATCATTTAGTAGCATATCGTTCTTAGACCTTAATACTTGTCCTAGCAACTGGATATACCGAGCCACTCATTTCTTCTGGAGGTTGGGTGTCAAGCCAGATGATCTTAGCCTGGAGAAATATTTTGCTGCTAAAATTCTTCTTTCATCAAGGTCCTTCCATAGATAAATATCATGGTTCTGGAATGGTTTCCCTGGCTGACCTGTAAGCTACATTCTACCTCTGTAATTTGATTCATTTTATCTGCTTATGTTTCAAATGTTGCATCAGTTACGTTGTGGTGACTGGTGGGTTATAGTGGTTTGAATATTAACATGGATATGTGCCCTTCACTGTATTTGGTTATCATTTTTAATCACAAGACTGATGGTGAATTCACTCAGTCAAAGCCTCGAACTCTGATGAAGAAGATGATGATGCTGATCAAAGCAATGCATAAGAATTGACATGGGGCTGCGGGGTGACTACGACGACATCATCACGGTGGCGGCGGCACGAAGAAGGCATCCACGGTGTTGGGCGGCGGCGATGATGGCGGCATCATCCCGGTGTTGCGGGCGGCGGCGGCAAACGCCCGGCGCCGACATCAACCAATCAAACACGGGCTTGTGGAGGCGCCGGCGCCGGACCCTATTGGCGTATGTATATTGTGTGTGCGTGTATATATGTGTGAATTAATTAGCTATATCAGATATGTATGTTTCTCTGTACACATAAAATGTACGTATTATTAAATGCATGTATGTGAGTACTATGAAATGTATGTCCAAACTGAGATAGGTAGATTTTATTTTTTAAATCCTAATTAGTTACTAGTAGCGTGGGTGTATATATGTGCTACCACTATTCCAATAGTAGTAGCACTGGTGTGAACTAGTAGTAGCGTAGGGGATAGGCGCTACTGGTATGTCTGGTTATCAGTAGCGGGGGTAAAACCGCTACTGCTAAAAATAACTGTTGTGCCATAGTAGTAGCGTGGGAACCCACGCTACTGGTATCAAAAACCCACGCTACTGGTAATGTTTTTCCTAGTAGTGCAAGAAATTTGGATCCCTCTTGAATTTCCGGATTATGGCGGGCGAGAACCCGGCATTTTTGCCCTTAACAATGGCTCTGGGCGGCCCTGCCAATTGGTCGACATGGCACATATATGGACCGAGCTTAGCATGGGCTGTCACCCCAATCCTCTGTGATTTCATGTGGCCGCGGTATAGATCCTGAATTTCTGATGATACTCCCCAGAAATCGGCAAATGTCCCGAATATGGCAAGCGGGCCCGAAAAGGCCGGGACCTTGCATGCGCTTTTGGATTGTTCTCCGTTGTCCCGAGAGAGCATCGGCGAAAATGGTGGAACGGGCCCGCATTCATTCGTAAATGGACCGCACCTCTAGGTAGCCACATCCAAACCATGCACCCCGCCGTTAGACCCCGTGGTGCACCATTGACACTAGACCCACATCACTTACGCCGCCCCAAGCCAACCATTCCCCATGTAGACTCATATCCGACCCAAAAATAGCTTAGCACAAGACTTCCACCCGATTTCCACAACATGCACCACTACCGTAAACAAGTAAGTTGTTTTAAATTGCTTGAAAATAGCAAGGTTTCTGTTAAATTATAATTTCATTAATTACACATTATAACATGCATTTGTTGTCCCTCAAAAAGGGGTGCATTCCTTTTTGTAAACCCACAAAATTACTTCCTTTCCCTCAAAAAAACGAATCCTTCTTCACCCTCTCACGATCACGTTCACGGTGGCCTCGCCCTATAATCTAGGGTGGTCGATCCAATCTCCCCACGGAGGACAACTTCCACGACTATCTATCTTGGTTGGTTGCAACCATCTGCCATCACTTTTTATGGGAAAATCACATTTTTTGTTTTTCCTTCCAAAGATATGGGCAAAAAACATGGAACAAAAATTGTAGAAGGCATGGTGGGATACGGCACATGTTGTCTTTTTGTACTACAAGTGCACTTGTTGGCAAGTTGCATGGTGTCATGTTTCATTTTTATTGAAAATTATGTTGTACACCTTTACAAGCGGCGAATTATTTTTTTGCGTTAATAATTCCTAAATATTGAAATTCAGCATGCACATAACACATGGCTTCCAAGCCTTCTGCGACCGCTTGGATTCTCCGATTGGGCAGGGAAATGTGGATCCATGCGATGCCATGCTTTCATCTTGACCCATATCATACCCCAGCCAATCGAGCCGACATCATGTGCCGCTAGGCTTCTCGATCCTAACCATGCCTAGTGTCCACCATGGGTAGAGATGCTCAGTACAGGTTTGCTGGCACTAGTGAATGACGCCGATCTCGGTGTGCAATATGTGTGTCGGTTTGCTTTGACATACCTGGCATGCCGAGGGAAGGGACTCGTGGTCGGAGGTCCAATGAACCGAGGTGGGGTCAATAATGGATGGATGGTGTGGGTGAACCTGGCAAACGGTTCCGGTTTGAGTGAAGGGCAAGGTGTGCATGGCTGGGGGTAGATGGCTAATGAGTGCCTTGCCTTTGTACATTTCAAGGTTGACGGTGAGTGTCTACTTGGCCCGCGGGCATGCATGGTGTGGGTCCAATTGGCGGCGGCGCAAGGGCGAGCCTTGGTCGCTGGGTCCACATCTTGCGGCCGAGTTCTAAGGATGAAGGGGCATGCCCCAGTTCATAGGCCAAACTCCTTTCCTCTCAATGGACAATGGCCTGGGGGCCCCTTTCTTTTGGGGCACATGGCCCAATATATGGACCAAAGAGCTTAGCATGTGATTGTTACCCCATTCCCCGCTATGATTTCATGTGGCTGCGGTATAGATCGTGAATTCCGATGATACTACCCTAGAAATGCGGCAACTGTCCCGAATATGGCCGGGACCCAAGAAAGGCCCCTAGCATGATTTGGATTGTTCTCCTTGACCCGAGAGGAAGCCATGAAAAGGAGGAACGGGCCCGCACTTAGTGCAAAACCGGATGTTACCTCAAGGTAGCTAGATCCAAACCATGCACCCCGCCGTTTAGACCCCGTGGTGCACCACTTAGACACTAGACCCACATCACTTGGCCCCCCCAAGCCAACCATTCCCCATGTAGACTCATATGCCGCACCACTTACGCAGAGACCCCACCACTTACACCGGTCCCCAAGCCAAGCATTCCCCGGGTAGACTCATATGTACACCACAAAATAGAATTAGCACAAGACTTTCACCCCGATTCACCAGGTTACTACCTTGTGCACCCCAGCCAATGCACTGCATGCACCTAGAGCCACCTGGGCCCACAGCATGCACCACTAACGTGCGTGTCCACAAAACAACTAACCCATAATCAATTTTTTGCCAAAACAATCTAGTTATTTTTATAATGGCTTGAAAATAGCAAGGTTTTTGTTAAATAATAATTTCCTTTATTACAATAAGGTTCATTTTGTAACCACACAAAATTCCTACCTTCCCCGAAAAAATAATTATTCTTTCAATCACGTTGGCCTCACCCTATAATTCTTCTTTCATGGGGCCAAGCTGACCAAGTAGATATTTTTGGTTGGTTGCAAATTTCTCTTCAAAACGGTTTATTATGAGAAAATCACCTTATATTTTTTAATTCCAAAGACATGTGGCGACAAAAGCATGGAACAAAATCGTAGGAGGCCGGTTGGATACCTGCACATGTTGTCTTTTTCTACTACAACTGGACTTGTTGGCAAATTGCATGTGCCGTGTCATGTTTCAATTTATCTTGAAAATTATGTTGTACACATTTACATAGGCGTCAATTGTTGTTTTCATATGTTAATAATCCTAAATATTGACCACGTGACACATGTGGTAAGCAATCCAAACAATTAAAAAAATCCTAAATATTGAATTTAAGCATGCACCTAGAAATTATCAGTTATAGAACCAACATCTATTTCATAGAGATTAAGGTACCTCCACATTAAATCTAATACAATAAATTCAAAGGATCAACAATACATTAACAACACATAAGGATGTAGCCCAGAATCCAACGATTAGAGAAAAAAGGAGGAACAAAAGCTGGAAGAAGAAGGATAAGCCAGCAGCAGCCCATCGCCTCCTAGCCTCACAACTCCAGGTCTCCAGCCTTGTGAACTCCAGTTTTTCCTGGAAACACAATGGCAAAGTTGCTATTACAGGTTAGGACTTGTGAAAATTACAGTTATGCTGAAACAGTTATAGTGACAAACAGTGTTGACATGATGGTTAAACAAGCAAACAAAAAACCAAGCTCACAAGTGCAACTTACTTTTAACATCAAAAATTATATTAACATGGCCACTTTAGAGCAAGATTTTACCATGCAACATAAACTTGTCATAGCAACAAAAGGCATGGCATGAAAGTATCGACAACATAATGCAAATAATTTTTAGGAAGCATGGCCATAGGAGTTATATTTTTAGTGGCAACCTTCAAGCAAAGTTGCATAGTTCTATAACAGAAATGGCTGCTATTATTGGTATAGGCACACCGAGGTTGGCTAGCCATCGAGGATGACCAGGGCCAGGGGCCACATGACTAGGAGCATTTGTGTGCGTGATGCCGTGGGACCCGGATGTCGGTGGCTTACTTTGAAAACAAAAGGGGTTTATAGTTTTGTGGGAACCATCAAGCAAATTCAAAGTTTTATAGCTGATAGATTTATACTTGCTGAGATGCACAGGTAAAATGATGGCATATTGGAGGAAATAAATATGCTTCATGGCTTTTCATGGCATCTAATTGCACAGAATGCTAGTACAAATCATGGAGAACTAGACATACAACATGAGCATCTCCATAAGAGCTGGTAGCTCTACCAAAAGCAATCAACAACTCAAAATAAGGTTCAAATATAGTATCAAGCACTTAATAATAGAAAGACACATAAGAAATTTTTGGAGTAGAAGTGCGGGAACATCAAATACTACCACTACAACAGTACAAATTTAGCCTAGGGTTCATATACATCATAATCCAGCCCCCAAAAGCATGTACTCAATCACTACCACCAAAACTGAAGCCGAGCAGTAGGAAGATTAGGAGGGGGCTTACTCTCAACAACGGTACCCTGTTCAAGAAGGGGAGCAGCGAGGCAAGCGGGAGAACGGGGAAGCGATGTCGCGACCATTTTCTCCTCCTCTTGCGCTTAGTCATCTCCGACTCGGTTGGAGGCTCCACAATCTCCGGCACCTCGGCACCGTGGGTTCCTCATCCAAAGGATGCTCTACCCTGGATCTAAACGCCCACCACCCGCTTGTCCCAGGGCTGGGCGAATTGGCCTGCTCCATCGCCTAAGGAGGATCTTGATGTCGGCCTTTTGGCGGGCGGGGAAAAGCTTTTTTCTCCTGGATGTCATTTCCATCAAAGTGGCCATTGCCGCCCGGTTCAAATGCCTTATGTTGTTAAACCAAACGGATCTCCATCAACCTGGCCATCTTGACCTGGTTGCCGGCCGATCTCCACAAGTCGGGCGTTTCCCGCCGGCATCTGCTCCTCCATCGAGGTTCTTGCATGGATGGAAGAAGGGGTGGGATTGGAAGAGGAGGCGAGTAAAGTTGGGGCAAAAGGAGGAAAAGGAGAGGGAGGAGATGTCGGGTTGTAATGGAGATGGGTGAGGGGAAGGACGATGGCGGCCGGGGTTCTGCATTGGATGAGAGGGGCGGCGTGATTGTTTTTCCTATGACTTTTCTTGAGACAATTTTTTCCTATGACTAAAATGCCGAGATTAAAACGGTTCCAAAAAAGCCCAACCACGTAAAACTTTGTATAATAAATATAGATAAAATGGGCCAACCAAAGCCCACAACATGAATTAATAATTTACAACTTAAATAACACCAAGACAAATATAGATAGAAAGATTTTTAGCTAAAAAGATAGATAGATAGACGGGCCGCTTTCCACCAGGCTCCATTTCTCCTCCTCCCCCTTCACTACTCCTCCGGTGGTGTTGTTGATGGGATCGGCAGAGTGTCATGCCCTCGGTTGGGGAAGACCTGTTGTACTAGAGTAGGGGTACCCTAGTATCCCAACTTGTGCAGGGCAGTTGCAGCCCACGGCAAGGCTTGCCGGGTGACCGCCAAGGTCCTCCGTGGTTCCTTTGGAGCCATTCAAGAACAAAGTATTCAAGCCAAGAAGACAAGGCCCGGCAAGAGGAGCTTGCGGGAAGGCCACCAAGGCACCCTAGGAGAAAGGCCCCGGCAAGAGGAGCTTGCCGGGAAGGCCCGTGGCGACAAGCTTCCGGACGTGAAAAACAACCGGCAAGGCGCTTGCGCGGCACCACCCTGTTCCGCGCTTCCGACAGCCACCAACGGTCGCCCGGACCTTTCAGCGGCGTGGCAAGAGGCGGCGGCCGGGAGCGGTGGCAAGCGGTGTTGACAAGATTGCCATCGTGGCAAGTGGTGGCGCCCCGCGGTCCTTTCGCACTTTTTAGGCGAATAGCGGGCATTTAATGCCTTTGTCCCCCGCCGTGGGGTTAGGTATGATACATGCAAGTAGCTGTACCAACCGCAACTCCTTTTCCATTTTTGCCCTTGTCTACGGCCAACCTGCAACCCCTTGAGCATATAAAAAGGCCCATGTGCAACGGGGGGGGTTGAACTTAAGCCGGTCCACAATCACGCTTAGGTCTCTTAGCAGCTGGGTATTTGAGTCTCAGCCCCCCAAGAACACAATACAATCAGACATGCAGCAATAAGGTTATCTCCGGAGAGCTCCGGTTGGGTAAACTGCTCGGTTAAGCCGCCCGATCTGCTTTTCGGCGACCTCCGCCCCCACCGAAGAAACCGGTCCGCCCGGTCCCATAGGGTGGTTGGTCGATCCTTCCCGACATCTTTGGCGCGGTAGGGCGCCGAGGCTGCGTGAACCTGATCCGGAGTTCACCGAGACATCTTCATCATCTTCATCGACATGCCACCGGAAGAAGGCTTTGGCGGCAGGGGCCGCCCACGTCGATCCCACCACCACCGGAGCAAATGGGTGGGGTAGACACCGGCGGGAAGGGCGGGCGAGGGCTCATGATTGCATAGTCCAAGGACAAGGCTGCACAGACCTCGGCGTCCGACATGCACCGCGCCCATCTCGGGAGGCGGCGGGACCGACAGGCCATGGTATTCACAGTACCATCGCCGTTGGATAAAGATAGAGCTGGTGGATCTCGGGTCCTCAAGACCAGCGGCCGCCAACATCTTTGGCGCGGCGGAAACGGTCGCTGGGCGGATTCCCTTCTAACATAGTTAGAAGTCCGGAAATATCCCCCTCCGCGCCGTTCGCCACTACCACCCACCACTCCAGCGGTTTGGGAGAGCTCAACTACTCCCGGATTACCCTCCAACAGCCGACAAGGTCGACGAATGGAGGCCACCATTCGAGTCTCATCGGCTTTGCCAACGGCGACTCCCGGCAAGGAATACACGCTGCCGCGGCGGGACGACAAAGGCAGAGCCGGTGGCGGCAAACCTGTGGGGTGCAACCACCATGCACTCTCCACCCGGGCCAAGGTCACCGACCCCGGATCCACCTCGACAAGGACTCCACCGCCCGGATCCCGACTCGTCGCGATCGCGCCAAGTTCTTCCGAACGACAACAAGAAGATGCTCGAACTTATCGGGCCCAAGAAAGCGGCGCAATCCGACCAGCGGCTGGGCCCTTGTCGACATGCATGCGCCAGGGAACCAGGCGACTTGCCGCTGGTTTGCCCTGCTTCACTCGTGAGCTGGGCAAGTCCAGGGCCCAGAAGAATAATTTCGCCGAACGGAAGTCGGACGGCAAGGCGATCCCGGAGTTCCTCAAGATTTACACCATTGCGGGCAAGCTGCCGGAGGGCGGGGCGACAAGATTCTCCCAACTACTTCCCGGGTACCAAGCCCAATGTCGGATCCTGGCTCATGCCTTGCGGACAACCCATATCCTCTTGGGCGGATCTATGCCATCAGTTTGTCGGTTTCCTTCACGGCCACAAGCCTCATGGCCAAGAAAGTGACCTTCATCTGCCGCCCGGAAGGAAGGAGAGCCCAAGATGTACATTCGGAGATTCAGCCACGGCAAACAACATCCAGAGCCACCCCGCCGGTAATCAGCGGCTTCCATCGAAGCTGGAAACCGGAGGATGCGGGAGGAGATGGCGATGTGCAAGATCGAGCGCAGTGAGCTATATGCCCGGCCGGCCAAGGTGGATGCCGAGGAAGGGAGGAGACTCCCGGAGAATTGAAGCGGAGGATTCGATAGTGAGGGGTCCCCCAAAGAAAAGGCGGGGAACAACGGAAAAAAAGGCAAAGATGTGCTAGTTGTTTGGCAGTCCGGCAACGGAGGTGGCGCCAAAAAGCCAAAGTTGGTAGCTCCGGCAAGGAGGTTGCCGCGACACCAAACGCCAGGCTGTGGGACGCCGACAAGGGGGCGGCCCAACAAGCAAATTGCAAGTTCCCCGCACCAAGGGCCATGACCTCCAGAGCTGCAAGAAGGTCGAGCAGCGCCGAGCAACAAAGGCTGAATCGGCGGCGCGACAAGGAGAAGGCCCAGGAAGGTGTGGAGGAGCCAGAAAAAGCCCGGCCGGGAGGACGCCGCGGCAAGGCCAAGCAGCGCAAGGAGACAGACCTCCCGGCCGCCGACAAGGATGAAGATGAAGCGGCGGGAAGACATGGATGATGGCGAGGCCGATGAGCAGGAGTTCCGGAAACCACGGAGGTCCTTGCGTTGGCGCCGGCTTCCGATACTTCACACCGCCAACTCAAGCAAGGGATGCGGGAAGTCAATGCGGCGAACCATCCCGAGTCCAAGCCTCCGAAATGGTCCAAAACGCCTATCATCTTTGATATTGAGGACCACCCCGATCGCATAACGCGGTCGGTGCTTGCCGATGTTGGTTTCACCAACTATCCGCAACCTCAAAGGTCACTAAGATGCTAGTTGGCGGGGGCCGGCTTGAACCTGATCTCCCGGCCGGTACTCCGAAACTCCGGATCCCCGGGAGCTCAAGAGCCGGCACTTCCAAAATCAATCCGGGAAGGAGCAAGCCAAAGGAAAGATCACGTTGCGGTGACATTTGGGCGAAGTTGAACTTCAGGATGAGAGGGTCACTTTTGGCGTTTTGATTTTCCATTGTTTACAATGGGATACTTGGCCGTCCAAACTTCGCCAAATTCATGGCGGCCTCTCATTATGCCTACAACATGCAAGATGCCAGGCCCGATAAGTGTCATCTTGCCTGGCGACAAGAAGGATGCTCTTATCTCGCCGACAAGATCTACCGGAAGCAGCAGCCGGCAGATCGCAAGTCACTTGCCGCTGAAGCTCCGGGGAAGAAAGACCAAGTCCGGCAAGAGCTCGATGCCCACTCCCAAAAGCGCATCTTGGTGCGCCCACCCGAGGGCACCATCGAGCTCCACCCCAAGTCAAGAAAACGATGGCAGCTCCACCAAAGACCAAGAAGGTGTCCGCCAAGGGGCGGCACCGGTGGTACCTTCACCATCGGCCACCTCGACCCTAAATAGGAAGGCGCTGTTGCTTTCCCCTGCGGTAAGTCGGCGTGTTTGCATGGCAACCGCCGAATCCCCGTGTTCCCGGAAATTGAGCACCATCTTGCCGCCTGTCCTCCGGCGGCCCGCAAGCAAAAGTCGAAGGGCAAGGGTGGGCGCCAAGAATTCATCGCGGAAGAAATCAAAAGTTGGAAGCAGCAGGTTGTCGGGAGTGCTCCATCCTATGGTTGGCCAACCTTAGTCGTTGGTAAAGGAACGGAAATGGAGGCTTTGTATCGATTTTACCGATGTTAATAAAGCTTGTCCCAAAGACCCATTTCCCTTGCCACGGTTCGCAGATTGTTGACTCCACGGCCGGATGTGATTTGCTTTCATTTCTTGATGCATATTCAGGAACCATCAGATCTTCATGGCAAGAGGATGAGGAGAAAACCGCATTCATCACCCCATGTGGCACCTACTTTGTTTCAATGGGTTTTGGTTTAAAGAATGCTGGTTAAACATTTGCAAGAGTAGTCCAGACGCTTTTGAGCCGCAAAGGAAATGTGGAAGCCTACATGGATGACATAGTGGCCAAGAGCAAGGACAAGGCAACCCGATTCAAGATTTAGATGAAACCTTTGCAAATTCTTAAAAGATTCCTCAAACTCAACCCCGAGAAGGTGTGTTTGGAGTCCCCTCCGGCAAGCTTCTCGGGTTTTTCTTCCGGGGAATTGAAGCCAATCCCGACAAGATCAAGGCCATTGAGCAGATTGAAGCACCAAAGCGCCAAGGATGTCGAAGATTCTCCGGTTGCGTAGCTGCCCTTAGCAGGTTTATCTCTAGGTCTGTGGCGCCTGCCATTTTTCAAAATATTGAAAAAGGCAGGTCCAATGAAATGGACTCGGAAGCGGAGGCTGGCTGCAGGACTTAAAGAGATACCGTCCTCCCCAATACTTTCGCACCTGCCACAAGAGAAGTTGCTGCTTATATAGCGGCAACCAATCAAGTGGTTAGTGCTGCTTAAGTAGCGGAGAGGGAGGCGGATGATGAAAGCAACCATGGAGATGCATCCCGGGACAAGCGGGGGCTTCACCGGCAAGCCGGTCCCGAAAAGGATGGATCGCGGCGGGGAGAAGATGCGAAAAAATGGTGCAGCGCCCGTTTACTTTTGTTGCCCTTCGCAGGGGCTAGGTCAAGGTACTGGTGTGCAGAAATTGCTTTGGCCTTCTCATGGCCTGGAGAAAGCTCGCCATTACTTTCAAGCACATGAGATTACATTGCCACCGCTTTCCGTAAAGGGATTTGCAAAATCCAAGCAACAGGGATTGTCGGGGCCTGGAACTTCAAGCTTTGGCCTCTTTGAAAGCACTTCAACTATCCAAAGCGAGCATTGGCAGAGCATAGCAGAATGGGCGAACACAAGATGAAGAAATTCCAAACGAGCATCCCCGCGGGAAGGCAAGCAAAAGTGGCTGATGTACTTTGATGGTGCCTTTCGCTGAAAGGCGCCGGGCGGGCGTCATTTGTTGCACCCACCGGGAGCACCTCAAGTAAATAGTCCGGATGCACTTTCCCAAGGAGCAAGCAACAAACAATTCGAGTATGAAGGTTTGCTTGCCGGTTCAGGATCGCAGAGACCTTGGGATCAAAAGCTCTTTCGGGGTAACTCACAGCTTGTCGTCCGCCAAGTGAACAAGGATTATCGAGTCCGTTAATGGAAGCCTATGTTGATGAAGTGGAAAGCTAGAAGAGCACTTTGGCGGCCTGGATGGAAATGTTCCAAGAGCTCGAGGAATTGCTGATGGCCGTCAAGTCGCCGCGCAAGTTACCTGGGGAACCAGGGATTTTTGCTGTGACTCAACCGGTCGCGCCATCAATGGACATAACAAGAAGAGGAAGTTGATTTCTTGACTATTTTCCGAGAGCTTCCCCAACCGCCAAGAAGGTCCCAAGATCAACACCGAAGGATCCGAGGAGCAGCCCCCGACAAGCCCTAGGGTTTGTTCCGTTGAAGCGACGCCCCGACAAGTTTTGCTCGGCAAGCTTGGGGAACATCAACTCGGCTGAACCGAGGTTCTTGCCGGAAAGCGAATGTTCCCGAAAGCGAGATGTTTTAGTCCTTGTTGTCGAGGCAAGCTCCGGATGGGGCAGCAATTGTCCTTTCCGGACAGGAGAACTTCCAAGAACAAGAAGAAGCGGAAAGAGTAGCCCGGCAATAAGTATGTACCAGTTTGTCGACAACACATGTGAGAAGAAGACTCAACGGGTGAAATTGAAGTGTATTCACCGGGAAGATGGAGAAAGCTTGGCGGGAGATACATGGAGGCATTGTGGTCACCACATTTGGAAAACACTTGCCGGCAAAGCTTTCGGCAAGGTTTTTTTGGCCGGCCCTCCGGATGCAACCCACAAGTAACCGTGGAAGCGTGCGGCCCATTCCCAGCACACCAGCCAGCCAAGCTCTCCGACGATCCCTTTATCCCGCCATTTTGTCGGGGCTCGACATCCTCGGCCCCTTTCCCGAAGGGGGCTTTGAGTACTTTCGTTGAATCGAAAGTTCACAAAGTGGCCAAGTGGAAGGAGGAGGAAGGTGACAACCCATGGACAAGTTCTTGGTCAATTGTTTGCCGTTTTGGGATTCCCAGGATCATCACCAACAACACGCAATTCACGAGCCGCACCTTCATGCAATCGCCCAAGATCTTGGCGCCAAGGTCTGCTTTCTTCTTGCTCATCCGGAAGAAGGTCAAGCGGAGGGGCAAATGTTTGAAGGCTGGCGGGCTCAAGACCAGAACTTTCGGCGGCTGCACAAGTGGAAGAAATGGATTGAGGGCTGCCGTGGTTCTTTGGTCAACGGGCGGCGCCTCGAGCCAGCCGGCAAACCTTCGCCTAGTCTATGGGCGAGGCAGTTCTCCCCACGGAACTTCGTATATGGGTCACCTCGAAGTGCTCGCTTATGATGAGTTGAGCAAGAGCAGCTGCGAAAGATGACGCCTTGCCCTTGAGGAGGACCGTTTAAGGCCGCGAGCTGCTCATATCAAAAGCTTTGGCCCTACCATAACCGCAAAGTTAGTGCCGAAGTCTCGAGGAAGGCGATTTTGTTCTTGGGCCTTCAGTCCGAAGAATTCCAAAAGTTGGCCGTGGGAAGGCCCTTACCGGTGAGACGAGTCACTAGGCTCGGACGCTGTCCGCCAGACCAAGATGGCATTCGTGAGCAACCTCGAACATCGAGCATCTTCGTAAGTTTTACTCAGAGCGCGTTGCGAACCTGTTCCGCAACCACCTTTTGTACAAGTCTTGCCGATGTTGCATGTAATCCTTTGTACAAAGCCGGGCGCAGATCCTGCAGTAAGAAGCTGATGTGCTCCGCACATCTTGTCAATTTCACGCTTTTACATTTTATTGCATGCGTTATCCGACACTTTGTGCAGCACCTACCCCGTAAGCAATAACGAGCCGCAAGGCACCATATCTTTATTTTCTTCTTTCTCTTTCTCAAAGAAAGGAAGGTTCCTCGCCCACAAGTTTGCCGGGGAAAGGAGAAGATAATGGTGTAGACCAAGCGCGCCGAGGAAGTTTCGCTTTACCGAAGCCAACGACAGAAAAGCTAAGTTGCTAAAAGTTTGAGCAATCAGTTTTAAAATTTTTAAGTTATTCTCTCGAACGACCGTATTTTGTATGGAAAACCTGTGCGGAGGAACCAACTCGTGGCTAGTTGCACCCTTACTTTTTTCGAGTCCGCCAACAACTTAAGTGAGCTGCACTAGTTTGGCAAGGTTGTTTGCGGAAGCAGCATTGCCAAAGTTGCCGACGCTCCAAGACTTTAGCGCCATGCAAAGGTGCCTGCGCTGACAAGTTCCCTAAAAGTGTAGGGCAAAAACATACAAAGGAAGGAATCAAGTAAAGGAAATAACATAGCAATCACTACTCAAAATAGAGTTATATTACAATATAACTTGTCACAGCTCTAATAGATTGTTTTCATAACATGACCAGCAACGACAAGGAAAGAGAAAACAGGCGGCCTAATCCACGCGATCGCCACAACCTCTTGATCCCGCCACCCTGTCCACAATGGGTGCGACAGGGTCTTGAGCGCCCACATCAGCATCCGGCAAGGACTTGAGGACGCTGGTGAGGTTGAGGCCTGGATTGCGGAAGGCCACCTTCATCAGCACCTTCAAGAGCTCCCGCACAGATCGGCGTGACTCATCGGCCAGCTGCTTTGGGATCTCTTCCGGAGTCGCTGGAGGCCGCCACCACGCCTTGAAGAACAAGCTGAGCTTGGCGCTGGGCTGGAGGTGCTCATCGGAGGAGTACCAAGATCTACCATCCCAGCTCCGCCAGCCTCCCCGTCGATGGCTGCGGCAACATCCACGAGACCTCGGTCCAGGCTCCACATTCTCCCCGAAGGTGTTCGGCGGCAGTAGCACTCGCCAACAGCGCCTGCGGCCTTTGATCTTCCAACAAGGCCACCTCCGCCCCGGCGCGGCCCAAGATCTCGAATCAAAGTAGTCAGCTTTAGCTCGAGATCCGCTTGGAGTCCTTGGCGGCACCGAGCTCCTTGCTTCTCTCGGGCGAGACGGCCCTGCAGCTCGCCAAGAGTGTATTCGCCCTTCTCAGGCCATGCTTGAGTGCAGCAAGCTCCTCACCGCCTTCTTGAGACTGGCTTCCACCTGCGCCACCTTCGCTTCAGCTCCTTCTTGGCGGCTTCTGGCAGCGGCAGCATCCTTTGCTTCCTTGAGAGCCCCGCCAAATGTCCGCTCATGCGGGCAAGATCCTCCTCATGGCTGTTAAGATTGACCTTGCTCGCGCCAACTCGCCTTCCACGCAGATAGCTTTCGGCGGCAAGCCGTTGTTCTCGGCTTCAGCCTTCTCCGGAGGAAGGCTTTACGCTCTCGAAGTCGCCCCGCCTCCTCCGCCAAGGACCGGAGAGCTTCTGGTTGATGCCCCGAGCTACTCCGACGCTTCTCGATGTCCGCCCCGCCTTCACGACAAGCGCTTCCCGGATTCCAGCTTGGCTTGTCGGGTGCGCTTAGAGCGACAGAGCTTCGCAATAGCTGCTCCTCCTCGCACTTCGCCGCTGCTTCTTGGCACGCCGACCAGCGCCAACCCAGCGGAGGCGAGCAGCTTTCGTCAAAGGTCTCTCTCGACCGGGCGCCGAGCTCGACGCCAGGGAGCTTGATGAAGACGCCATCGCCGCCTTCGATAGGCGCCGGCTGGGGTCTTCGAGCCTGACGCAGCAGCGGGCGGAGGGATCGGCGGTCGGTGTAGCGCTCGACGCTCCTGCGCCTCGGTGGTCAGCAGATCGCCGGACCTCGCCAGTTCTGCGGCGGCAGCTTTGGCGGCCTCCTCGCAGGGCTCGTCAACGCCGATCTCTTCGATGGCGGTGGCGCTGCTCAAGATTAGCCTGCTGCCCTCCTCGCCGGCGACCTCGGTTCCATTGGCTCAGAGCAGATGGATCCGACGACGAAAATGAAGAACAGTCACAAATATACAAAAAAGAAAATCGAAGAAAAGAACCCAAGGGAAATTTTCAGGCAAGAGGATTACCTGCGATGGGATCTGCAGCCGCAGTCTCAACCACCGGAGGGTCGCTGGTGCTATCCCTTGCCGGAGACGCCTCCTTGCCGGAGAACACTCCCTTGCCGGGGGATCCTCCCTTGGCGGTGTAGTCGAGCAGATGGCATGTCGAGCGGCTTGTGGCACTCTGGTGGGGCTGCTCTGCCCTACACAAATCAGCAGCAGATATCAACAAAGAAAGAGCACCCATGCACGCCTAACAGCAAGAAGTAAACCATATACTTACACCGGGGCTGCGCCGAGGGCTGCTTTGAGGAAGAGTTGCCGGGTCCGGGGAGGTCTCTGACGCGCCTCCGCTGTTGCGGTGGGTCCGCCCTCGATGACAACCACCGGGGCCTTGGCTCTTCGACGCCTATGGGCCAGCATCCTGAAAAGGAAAGGTTTCGAGTGAAGCAAATCAGATACAAGACAAAAGCAACAAAGTCAAGAACTACAAGTACAACAAAGAATCTTACTCTTCTTCTTCCTCGCCGGAGCTGAGTGCGGAGAGATCACCCTGGCTCGCCCGTGCGACGAGGCAAAGGAGTGGGTTCCTTGGCCGCTTCAGGAAGCGGTGGCCCGGGAAGGCCCCGCCCAGCTGCCACAACAGCGTGAGGTGCTCCGCGGCAATAGTGCTTGCCACGGTGGAGCGCAGCGCCTGGGCGTGCTGGGTCTGCCGCCCTCGCCACGCTCTCCAGCTTTATGGAGACGCCTTTTGGTGGAGCTGGGGTCCGCCGGGCAGCTGCTTGAAGGAGGGGAGGAAGCGCCGGCGGCTCGCCGACTCAGCTTGGCTCGCAAGCCTCCTCGCGAAACTCCTCGCCGACAAGGCTTGCCGCCTCGCTGCTTGCCTCCTCCACGTGAATCCGAACTCGCCCGGCAGCGCGCGCCGCCTTCTTTAGCTCGGTGGCGCGCGCATCTCGCGCGTGGTGTCGCGGTGAGGCCCTCTCTGCTCATCGGGCGGACCGGCACTTCTACCAGCTGTCGAAGAACTCCCCGACGACGCATCTGCAGGTTTCTGCCCAGGGGGAACAATTCCATGTGAGTCGACAATGGCATCATTGCACGGATGCGGTCAAGTGAGGAATTGTTGCACAGCGACGACGCCCGCAACCTGAACATCTTGGGATGATCAGGATCAGGCTTGAACAGCTCCAAGAGCATCGCGTCAAGTTCCAAGACGTGAAGTTGAAATTAAGGCCCGGCGCAGCCTCATGATATCTGCCGCGCTCTGAAACTCCGTGCGGTCTCTCCTCTCCGCAAGGGGATGGCGCGGCGGCGAAAGAAATTCGCGCCAATGGTGCCTACGGTGAGCCCGACAAGTCTAAGGCGAAGGATTCGGGTGACAGCAATCTTCAGCCTAGCATCTTCCGGCCACGTTGCTCCAATCGTTCAGCACTATTGGGGTTTAAGGCCGGTAAAGGGCTGGTTCTCCTCAACAATCCAACACCAGTCTGCCCTCCATTCCTCCCACTTGCTGCATAGCTCTCCTTCCAGATAGGCTTCCTTCTTGCCAATCCTTGAGATCCAAGCGATTCCTCCGCAAGTGGCTCTCCTCTCAACTCGGGGCATGAAGAAGTGGCGGAAAAGGGCTACGCTTGGGTGGATTCACAAAGTTTTCGAGAGCTGTGCAAAACCGCCATGGCCGAACAACATTGGGGTGAAGTCAAGGAGGCGGAACCCGTAGGTGTTCATGATGTCACGAAAAATTAGAGAAGGCGGGCAGAGCCCGCAGAAGAAGAGCCAAGAAGGGATACCCGCTCGAGCCAGTTCAAGCGACGGCCGGGAGTACCTTTGTGCGCGGATGCGCCGCTCCGCCAGAAGAGGCAGTAGTTCTCCTCGATCCCTCGCGCGAGCTGAGGGGAAGATGCGCTCCTTCGCTTGCGCCCAAAGCCGCTGCGCCGGCCGACTTCACGGCCTTCCCTTGTCGGCTTCGGAGCCATGGCGGAGGTGGTGGGGAGATCGCGGTCTGGTGGTGCTGGTGGCGATGGGGGC
>JAHIAM010002393.1:0-27627 GCA_021605205.1 Aegilops longissima | reverse complement strand
TCTCAGAGAACGTAAGGGAATTTGATGAGTTTCTTTCGCCGGTGAAGTACGCTTTTCTTCTGTAATCCCGATATCGCCACCAAGCATTCTTGAAGATAGCAGAGGTATTAGCACAGGTTACCTCATCCCGAAGTTTCCAAATTGGTCCTTCTCTATAGAGAAAATGGGAAAATTTGATGTATTATAACCATCATGGAGGTAGGATGTATGGGACGGCAAATTAATTGCCATGAATAACATTACTTACACATAACTCCCGGACAAACACCTACAATCGCATTTTCCTTCATCTTCAAGATAATATTTCCAAGATGGGAAGATATGCACATACGATTTAACAACATCAAATGCGATAGATGCTAAACTACGATCGGCTGGTTGTGCTTCCTCCATGTGAATAGGCGATTAACCGTGGAGTTGGGGTTCGCGTGATAGTACGGCCTTTGGGCACCGGAGCTGCCTTACTAATCGCTTCTTGTTTGGGAGCCTGGGCAGGAGATGGTGTCTGTCAACAGAACTGGGTTACTATCGGCCGGGGTTGGGGTTAGATTGGGTGAAGCTGGTTCTCTCCGTCCATCGCAGAGGGGTACAATCATGTAGAGTTTGGGTTATGTGGGTAGGGCTGGTTCTGTGCATGTACAACTAGGGTGCTATTCTCCACCAAGAGGTAGCACTATTTTATTTGAAGACCGTGTTTTTATTCCGCTAGATATCGGCATCACCCGCCCAATTCAAATGGCTGATAAACAGGAAACATAGTTGAATGTACGTACATTGTATGAGAGATGATGCAATAGATAGTGTGGAAAAAGAGGGCATGAAATAGTTGATATGTATATTGTTTAACTAAAACGGATAGCATGACATAATTTCACATATATGATGTCTATCTAAACCGGATAGCATAGCATAACATAATTCAAAGATATGATGAATAACTAAACATGATCGCATGACATAATTCACCTACATGTTATCTAAGTAATCAGGATCACATCATTTAATTCACATATGTGATTTATATGCTAAATAGAGGGCATTCGATATGATGTCCGAACTAAGAACATGGTGTTGAATATTGTGTATATGATGTCTAAACTATGCAATGCAAGACACCGATGCATGATATGAGCAGATAACCATGCCAAGTTAGAGCATACACCTCACTGGGGAATAGGATGGTCATCTGCCTCTCAATCCATCTCCGAGGAGCTATCGACCCAACAAGAGATCTGCTTTCTGTAGCACCGCCTCGCTCAAGGCCTTGTTTTCACTCCAGATTTTTCCATCTCCCACCCAAATGGCTGATTCACGTGAAGAGTAGTTTAATGTACAAACATTGTCGACAAATGGAAATGTAATGAAGAAAAGGATGGGCAAGATATCATTCAAATATATGATGCCTGGTTAAACAGGATGGCATTGCACATTTCACATATATTATGGCTGGCTAAAGACATGAGACCCATAATTCCTATATATGATATAGAAACTAAACAGTGGCATTACGTAACATGTCTAAATCCAAGGTATGACATATATGATGTCAAAAGTAGGCATCTGAAGGCAACATATGCATGATATGACTAACATCATCATGCCAAGGTAGAGCAAACACCTTGGGGGTAAATAGGAGTGGTCAGCAAGTCCGAATCCGCCTCGTAATGTATATCTTCCTCCTCGATTACAACTGGAGAGGGTGGGGAGGGTTTTCCATTGAACCCACCATGGAGCGATGTCTGCATGACATTGTATTGCCAAGCAAAACTCTTCTCTTTTTTCTCTACATGTTTAGCATGACTGTGTACAATATCCGACATGCATACGAAAAAATATGGTGAGATTATGTAAGGAGAGCATGCAGAAATTTAGAGTGATGGTAACAACCAAAGGATCGATGTTTCCGTTGAACCAAAATAGCCCTAATGGATCGACGGAATGTATAGTAATAAGTGATGCAACAAGTGTACAACCTCTTTGTCAGAAGCTGTGTTTACCTCAAAGATCATTGGGTTGGTCGCTAAAGTAGTTGAGGCAGAGGTGGCTGCCGGAGGTGTGGAGGAAGATCCGAGGAATCAGAGACGGCGCCTGTGGCATCGCTCACAGATGGATCTTCTATCATTGAGCAGCTCCGTGAGTCAGAAGACGCCAAGGCTGAAGCAGACAAGATGACATCACAATCTCAAGTGGATTCTAATAGCATCTCCAATAGATGATGTAAATGGATGTAAAATTAACATCACCAAAACCACCGACTACAACAGATGAGGTAAAAACTGTTGACTCAAATTAATCGTCAAACTGAAATTTCATCAGGAATCTGAATGCTACGCGTCAAACTGAACGCAATGGTAGCAGAGAGGCACTTGACATGTAGTTTAGGAGGGCCTATAGTTCATCTTCAACTCTGCACCCACCGAGCCGCCAGCCACCACTGCCGAACCGGCTGCCCAGAGCCGCCGCCGCCTCAAACAACTTCGCCACCGCCTGCCAGCCCTCTAGGCCCCCGCCCCACCTCAACCCTAAGATAGATAGTGGGTACCTCCCGAGCCCCCGCCCCTCACAAGGGTGGTTCTTCCATAACTCATGAGCCCCCCAACCCCGAAAATCGATCGACCCAAAAGTCGATTCAGCCGATCAAGTGTGGCTTAATCGAGCAGAGCAGAAGAAGACGAAGCGAGGGGAGAGCAGCATCAGCAGAAGGAAGAGCCGAGCAAAGCAGAATAGCAGAAAGGAAGGAGCAAGAGCCGGAGCAGCAGCAGCAGATCCAGCTGGTATGGATGCCGCCACCAAGGGGCCTCAGACTGGGGAGAGCCGCGGGAGATGCCGCCACGCGCCGCTTCAAGGTAGCCGCCCATGGGGTGCGGATGGAGCACCATCGCCGCCGGAGGTCAAGTTAAGGAGAAGGTGCGATGCGATGAGTGTACAACCTCTTTGGTGGCGCCGAGTAGGCTCGCTTCGTCCGAGGAGTCGGTGAGGATGCTGCGTTCCGTGGAGCAGGTTAAGGCGGCGCCAGGGGATGGAGCAGCCGCGATAGACGAGGCGATCATCGGAGCAGCTCTTGGAGGTGGAGGACGGGCGGCTGAACCGGCGAGATGGCGAGATGGACGACGGATCCTCATCCGGGAGGTGGACGAGGGACGCCGAGCTGTTGCGTGGACGACGTTATCGGGAAGAGGCTCTGCTGGGCAGAGGTGACGTGGCGGACGGAGGAGGGTGGGGTTTCGCGGCGGAGCGGAGAGGTTATGGCGGCCTGGGATTTCAATGGCTAAAAGGGGCGATGGAGGGGGTGAAGCATGACTTAGGGACGCGCTTGTCCAAAATGTAGGGTGTGTTACAAAAGTACCCCACCGATTTGAACTAGTGGCCCTTTCGCTCAGGTTAGAAGGGGATTTTGTGGTCGGGATTTGGCAGCCGGAGGGAGTTTTCGCCTGTTGTAATTTGGGATAGCAAGGCGCGGGTTGTGAAGGCGCCAGTTTTGGGAGCACGATATCTGAATTTTCGGATATAACAAGACGCTGGTTGAATTTTAGGACAAGCCTAACGTAGTAATATTGTACTTGTATGCACTCAAATCAATTCGCACTTCCTCAACCAAAAAGAAAACGAAAAAATAAAACTATTCACACCACACAAAGAGAGAGTCTTGCCCTGCTTTACTATACAAATGTTATTCAAAGTTACTCCTCCTTCCATCTATATAGGGCCTAATGCGCTTTTCGATGCTAACTTTGACCAAATATTAGAGCAATGATATATGACATGCAACTTACACAAAGCACACCGTTAACTTCATCTGTGAAAGGTTCTTTCAATGATATAATTTTCACATTGTGCATGTCATGTACTATTAATCTTGTCAATAGTCAAAGGCGGTCTTAAAAATCTCATTACGCCTCTATATAGATGGAAGGAGGGAGTATGAATCCATGTTATGTCCGATTAAATTTTTTCGCTTGTCAGATAATGCATGTAACCTACTCATACCAACATTTTAGTGCATTCCAAATGTCTATACTACCGCTGCAATTCAACTAAATTTGAATTCGCTTTCTATTTCAATAAGAATCTACAATCATGATTGTTGCCAACTTCAACCATCATAGTTTCCTTGCTATCCGCCGATATAAATCGGACGGCCTATAATGCAGGATGGCAGGCACACCATCATCAACAACTCCGCTTTTTATAAGAGTAGAGATAAAATATATTAAATGTAGTATAACATGTTCATAAACACACCATGTGTATCACCGTATATATATATTCACACATGCGCCGGTTTAAAACACTATGATAAATTCTTCAAATATCCGAATTCGCTTTTATAATGAAGTATATATGATCTCTATTCGCCTTTTACACCCACACAACCCTCTTATCTTTGTAGCTAGCGCTAACTTTCTCTTGTGCATGCACACGCCGCATCCCTCTCACCCTCCCTCAAGATTCTCTAGCTCCATCCGCAAATTCATCTTTTCACTTTAGGTCGCTCACCCACGTGTGTGTAGGCCCCAGCTCCTTCTTTACGGCACACATCGATCGATATGCCTCTAGCCATGTGTGCCTAGCACAAACACAAGCTTCCCCTCTTCTCTTGTCACCGCCCATGCCTCACTCCCACCACTCTTTTCATCGCTCTCATACTGCACACACTCCTCCCCCGATATAGTATGCCTCGCACCACCTCCTACATGCATCCCTCTCTCTATCCTTCTCCTCGTGCCTCATTTGCTTCTAACACACACATGCATGTATACCGATCGATCTCCCAACATATACCTAGATCGACTTTAACTACCCCCCATCGATCGACGTGACTCACAAGTTATGTCTCCCTTTCTAACAAAGGGCTTATTGATCTTCCTATGTAGTTATGTCTCGCTACCACAGCCACATTGTCCCCTCATCATTCGTGCATGCCTCCCGACCCATCTCTCACACACACGTGCATAGACAACAAGCAGCCATCTCTCTCTTATTGATATTGCGGCGTTCTCCGCTTGTCTAGCAAGCCTATCCCACCATTTGTTAGAAGCAACTCCACTACCACCCCTCCAACACTCTAGCTTTATCTCTCTCCCAACCTTATTCCTCTCCCGCACATATGCATGGATGCCGATCGATCTCCCTTAATACATGAGGCAGATCGATCTCCTTAATACATGAGGTAGGCCTCTCCTCCTCCACACATATACCAGCCATTGTACCTCTATAGTTAATTGGGCCTCCTCTTCCCCACCACACACCGATAGTCGAGCGCTGCAGTAGGTATCCATGCCACAGACAAACTGCACATGTCCCTCTCACGCTCCAAAGAGGGCCAGCCACTCTATATCTTTGACGTGGCACACACAAATTGATGGCACTTTTATCGATCACACAACACACACACACACACATCATCCTCTTTTCGATTCTATGGACACCTCAAGCCGATGATACCTCCACTCTCTTCTCGTGGATCGCCTCTATATATATGTTATATCCAGGACTCTATTTCACACACATTGCATATGTTACATTTTTGATTGACCCCCCAAAAAAAACTCTCAAGAACCCACACACTATATCTCTAGGTTTGTATCTCTCACACAACCCCATATAGGTGGTGTACGATACAAGAAGAGAATAGGTGCACTGCACGCATTTCACGCTTCATGCCCAGCCACACTGCTGGTACACGGTGGAGCCCATTTCTTTACAAAATGGCAGCCCACGTGCTAATTTGAACGCTCAGAAGCGGTTGTTTACCTAGGGAGGTCGGTACCACGCCCGCACTAAACAAAGTTTGACTTGACGCGTTGTCGCTGCTATTTTTAAATAAAGTTATAGCGCCAATGGCACGCATACATAATATAAAACGATTTTATGGAGAAAAGGTAGTCCGCTTCACTATATACAATGGAGCCTTGCGTGCCTGGTTTGTCGCTCTTCGTAGTATCTCACACAAGGCTGCGGTGGCTCTCTCTCTCTCTCACCGCTGGTCACCGATCCGCCGCATCCCGTCCGCCGGGAAAGGGAGGCGTGGCCTCTCTCTCTCTCTCACCGCTGGTCACCGATCCGCCGCATCCCATCCGCCGGGGAAAGGGAGGAAGTGCATCGTTTCTCCGCTCGACGGCGCCGAGGCAGCACGCCCCGATCTGCGGTACACGCCGCTTTTCCCGACTAAGCTCCGCGCTGCAGGGCTTACGCCACCTGCTCGCAGATTCCGCCCGCGCCGCCACCTAGTTACATCCCGACGACTCCTGTGTATCCCTCCGCCTTGCTCCACCGCCTGCCTTCCCACGCCGCTGCATGTGGATCTTCCATAGTTCTTGCCCAAAACGTAGCTCGCCCAAATGCATTTTCCATATTGCATTCTCGTCCTCACACCTTTTAGACAAACACAACCGTGTTGTTATCTTCCTTAGGGCAAGGAATATGCTTTTTTGTCGCCGCATGTGTCATCAACTGTTATTGGCCAGTAATTGTTTCCTTTCTACCCTTTTTGCAAACAGGCTATCCATTTCACCTCGCTATTATGTACCTTTTGGTGAACTGCACAAATCACTTTTTTCTTAAGAGTGTTTTGTGCAGTTGTACTAAAATGTCACACGGGCAACGCTCTACATTTCAAAGGCGATCGCACAAAGGGAGATTGGTTTTGCTCTATCCTCCTCATCCAACTCCGAGCCTAATCTTCTCCAACTAGTTAGTCTTAAGAGAGACCGCAAAGGTGACCGGCTTCTATTTGTGTGTTTATTGTTTCATCAGCAGTCCTCTATTATCGTAATCACACTTAATATCTTTGGAACAAGGACGCCAGCTCTATTTTAGTGGAACTGCACAAAATGATCGGAATGTTGCATGCTCCGCATAGCTACTTTTTTCCCAACATGCCTTGTTGATTTAGACAGAGCTGGGGGACGTTGCTGCCAATGAAAGCATGGATCAATTTTAATTTAACACCTTCTCACAACTCTGTCTTCAGTTGTGATGTAATTATTAGCTCGATCTGCTAATAATTGACATGCATTAGCAAGGAAGTTAGTTTTTATTGTTTCCAAAGAGCATCGATGGCAAGACACGCTAAACAAAAGCTGAAAGCTCACACCATTGTACAATTTCATGTCGCTGGAAAATTATTTGTATAGTACGTCAATTATGTAAACAAATGATGGAAGCTTGATAGCATTGCCGTAAGCCTCTTCATCATCCGGTCCATGTGCCATGCACAAAATTATACCTTCGCTCCTAAATATTTGTCTTTTTACAAATTTCAAACGGGCATATTTTAGAGTGTAGATTCACTCATTTTGCTTCAGTATGTGTACTCCTCCATTCCTAATATTCTATTCGTTTTCTAGAGATTTCAACAAGTGACTACATACGGAGCAAAATGAGTGAATCTACACTCTAAAATATGTATATATACATCCGTATGTGCCAGTCCATTTGAAATCTCTAAAAGACAAATATTTGAGTAGTCACTGTTGAAATTCTAGAAAGACAAATATATCCGAGTATATTTAAGAACCGAGGGGTAGTGCACAACCGCATGGGAGACTCAGCCTGGTCGCTATACCAGATTAATAGTGAGTAATGAGCAGTCAAATCATAAGCCCCACCTTTCCCAATCGTAAGTTGCTCAAGAAGCAACCATCAATACGCTTTTCTTTGAATCTGCCATACTACCATCCGCTACTATTTATACAACACGCTAAAGAAAAAGAAAAAAATCAGGGACCAAGGCGACTAGCGATCGCCTGAAAATAGCATTGGTAGTTATAGCACGGCAGACACACATGCATGCAGTGCTTCCACCCTGGTACACACATGCATGCACTTACTCCAATTCGTAGTAGTACAAGTACATGGAGAGAAAATTGTGGACTTGATTGCGTTACCACGCCCTAATTAATTGAGCATTAAACCAAACGAATCTAAAGTCTCTCTCGGTGGTGGAAATGCATTGAGAGAAATGCATCAATGAAGCGCTACAGAACTGTGACGGAGGGAGGAGTAGTATGAAGGTGCAAAACCAAGTAGGCGATGGCTACCGGTCAACGACCTCCTCTTGGCATATCACCGACATGTGGGACAGGAGGTGAGCAAACCGATCTCAATTGACGGCAAAGAGCCAACCCGCTCCTTGAGAGAGACGAGGAGCGAGAACACACGACGGGCTCGCACGGAGGCCAAGATATATTCGAGCATGGTTGGTTGATCGATATCATTCATTACATGTTGGCTGCCGCTTTTCCGCCTCTTCTCCGAATAAACGGTACTTTATCGAGATAAAAAATAAGAGTACAGACGCCCACCATGCGGTTCTAGTAGTAGTACTACTGCAGACACCGCTTTTGCTCTTGGCTCTTCGTGAAGTCAAACAAGGTACTTCGCATGTTGGGTACTACAGGTATGCCTCTCGATAACTGACACCGAATGGACTGATGCATGTCCACCGAGGGTAGGTTGCATTAGTCAAAGCATGAAGCGAGCTTCACCTTGTCCCGCAAGCTTCTCCTTGTTCATGAGTTGATGGGACACACCAAAAGTAGTGCTAGTCCATACTCCTCCTTTCCGCTAATATGGCTTAATCTTTTTATGGGTAAATGAGAGAGCATTCTTAGGACGATCAGCCAAGACATTGGTCACTAGGAAGCAAGGTACCC
The DNA here is from genome assembly GCA_021605205.1 of Aegilops longissima. Classification (NCBI taxonomy): domain Eukaryota; kingdom Viridiplantae; phylum Streptophyta; class Magnoliopsida; order Poales; family Poaceae; genus Aegilops; species Aegilops longissima. The sequence continues at coordinate 18,970 of JAHIAM010002393.1, read as the reverse complement.
CGCAAAAAAGAAGTAGGAAGCGAGGTGTTTCATCAAGCCAGCTCGCCACATTCAAAGTGCAGCAAGCACGGTTCAGACGAAGATGCGCCGCAAGGTTTGCTGACCTGTTTACATGCTGAATAACAAAAAGAGGAAATATTACCGAGCGCTACTATTTGTAACAGGATATGAGCCAGAATTGCGAGAATTGTGGCGAGTGTTCCATGCAATCAACTTCCATTATCACATGCGAGAACCTCAAGAGAACCAAATGTGTTGAAGATTGCTTTATCACATTTTAAAATTATAATAAGAGTGCGACGCCTCCATCCGGTTCCTAGTACTTAGTATAGTACGTATTTTTATAGACTATAGTAGTAGTAGTAGTACTAGTAAACTTTGCGCTTGGCTGTTCGCCTATTCGAAGTCGAACAATAGTAGCACTAGTAGTATAGTGTATGCTTCGCAACTGACACCAATTAATCGTTGCACGCCCACCGCCTCGAGCGAGGGAGAGCTTGCATTAGTCAAAAGTTTTCCTTGTCCTGCGAGCCACCGCGCAAGCTTCTCCCGCCCCGCAACCTTCTCCTCGCTCGCAAGTTGACGGACACAAAAAGTAATGCTAGTCCATACCGCCTCCTCTCCAGCTAATATGGCTTAATTTCAAACGAGATAAATACATCGCCTCACATCAGATATTTGTAAAAATACGGTCAAGGACTTCATAATACGCCATTGCGCTCAATATATATTTTTCCGTGTTTATACTGGTCACTAGCTCACCCCGATCGAGTATGTGTGTGCATGCACGTAGGTTGAGCACTTAGCGTGACCGTGTGTTCCGTCAGTGCTCGGACATGCATGCATTAGGGCGTCATGCTGCTTTTTAAGGCCCATGTGACGTGCAGTGGATCATGCATACACGTAGGGGGAGTACGTAGGGGCCACTAAGGAGCAGTCCAAATCACACAGAAGTTAGTCGAAGAAGCAACCATCATTTCACTTTGAATGACACGTACAATATAAAATGGTTGATATGGAGAGAAAAAGAAAACCACTATATATACACTAGCAGGAGCCTAAGCTACAAGCCTGCTTGCTAAGGTTGCTCTTCACAAGCATAGAACGACGGCCCTGATCCCGCAGCTGGGGAAGGGAACAATGTTTTGCGAGACGCGTCGACATCGGCGGGGAGAAACCCACAATGGCAAGGCCCCAATCGGGGTCACTGCTGGTATGGGCCGATGTTACGCCCCAACCGCCCTTCTAGCTACAGCCCGACGTCCTGTGTAGTCCATCTTCCTTTTGGAGCCGGGCTTGCTCCATCGCCGTAGCTCCATCTCCATGTCGATCTTTTCTACTTCTACCGCTTCTACTTGTGATGAGTTTATGTCTCATGAACTAGTGCCAAGATTATTATTCTAATCACACTTCTTCAATATCTTTGCCATCGTGGATGCTCAGTCGATTTTAGTGGAACTGCACAAAAGCATCAGATGATCCGAGGGTGCCAGCTGCCTTTCCTTCGATGGGTTCTACCTGGCAGGGAATTAAATCATGTTTAGGGTTTAAGTCGAGTGACCCCATCAAGAGTTTTTCTTTCAGACACGCCTCACAACTTTTTCTTTAGTTGTGAAGTAAATATTGGCTATGATCTGTGAATCATTGAGATGCATCAAGATGCGTTAGTTTTCCTTTGTATTTGATGGAATGTTGTAACGGGCAACTTGGAATAGGAATGAAAATGGAGTGGAAAGTTTCGCTTTTCGAGAAAAATGGAAACGGAGAGAAACCAACGCTTGCTTCGCTGATCGCGCCATCGAAAGCAAAACCAACGATTAAATCACGTCTGTCGGTTCGTGTCTCACCTCCTCCACGGCTCGATCCCACATGGTCGCCGGCATGCCACTCACCGCAAACCGAGTATACGATAATTTTCCTCGCTTGTCTCGATGGATCGCGCCATGGAGTACTAGCACCACCGAAGAGATTGACGAGTTGGGGAGGACAGCTAGCTGTAGCATGGACTCCCAAGAACTTTTTACATGCATGTTGTAGACGGCTATTGCGAACTTTGAACGCGGAGCAACCGCTGCACCCGGAAGTAGTGCGGGCGACGCCTTCGCCGGGTAAGCGCCGCTTCAATGCCGGGCGCCAAGGAGAGGTCGCACCGCTTTCCGGCCGCATGAATGCGGCACCGACTGCTTGGCGGGCACGCGCGCTGGTGATGAAGAGGGTTCGGTTGGTCGACCGCCGTGGCAGCGGTCCGACGCGCGCAAACAAGAGATGTTGTACGTTAATATTGCTGCGATATAATTAATAATGTAAATAATGTGCCGCTTGGACAAATATGATTGGAGATGTCATTGTTAACACTTTTTATATGTTTGGAAACAGCGGCGCGCGTCTCCATACCCGGCATGTATTCCTCAATTTTAGTGGAACTGCACAAAATTGATGGCCATTGTTGTTCCGCCACCGCTCCTCCTCCATGTGGTTCTTCCTTCCTTGAGTTTGATTATCGAGAAGAAATGCACTTCACAGTGAGGATTTGTCGAACTTCATAGGCGCCTCACCCAAACTTGATGCCAAATGGATAATGCATCACCACGATGACCTATCGATGCTCATGGTTGCGCCTTCATGGTTGCGCCGGCCGGTGAAGCTGATAGATTTTCAATGAAAAACAAGTTGTCTTCCATCGCTGTTTTTGCTTGTTACGCACAAAGATGATATCCTTCGTCACCACCTTGGTTGCGCGGAGACGCAATGCCTTTCACGTTGGTGCAATTTTATCACACAATTGGCTATGAACCAAATGTTTCTCAAGAAGGATCGACGCTGGTACTAAGAGCATAAGTTTTGTATTGATTTCTAAGCCTTCTCACAACTTTGGCTCCAGCCTCCCGTAATTTTATTTGTCCAGCTATTAACTTTGATTTAAAAATGGTGTGGACTAAAACCCGGATGGACGAGTAGCCTCCATTTTTATTTACTCCAGATATTAGATTTGACAAAAGTCAAACTTTGTAATACTCTCAAACCTTTCCGTTAATTGAAATTAAAATTTTATTTGTACACACTCTCACACTTTTCCGATAATTTGCGATTTGTGGTTGTTCACTTAAGGGAGGGTAGTGTACCACACGTGAAGGACAGGAAGTGCAGCAGACGCTGTGTGTGGATTGTTAGTTCATCGGAAGTAGTACTAGTTTTCTTCACTGACATTAAATAAAGAGTTTCGCTTTACTTACACAATTTAAAACGATTGTTATGGAGAGAATAAGAAACCACTCCACTAGTATATATTAGTCGATACACGAGAGTACTATATGGACGCTGCTTGATTTAGTGCACTGCTTTGGGTTTATGACAGTGGGCCCAAATGTGGTGGCTTCACCTGGCCATACAGCCAAAAGCAAAAAAGAAGGCACCTGAGCTCACCTGCATTTCACACAGTAGTATATATATAGTTGGAGCATCTCAGCTTGTTCGCTAGGGTTTGCACTCTCCACACGCCGCCAAGAATACATATATGTTACACGCTGAGGCTCAGCTGCTCATTTGCTAGGGTTTGCTATATTCACAGCCTCTCAACCTCTTCACCAGATCTAAACAAGACTGCTATTCTCTTGTCTCTCTCTCCCCTCACAATGGTGAAGGAGGCGCCTCAGATCCCGCCGCACTGGAAGGGGAGGAGGTGTAGCTGCTTACTTTATCGCTCAAGTAGGGAGGCAATCCACCGCCACCAAGCCGTTTTCTTTCACCCAGCAATCACATGGAGGGCCACCGACCCCTTCTTCCTCGCTGCTGACGTAGTGTGGGCAGATCCGCCTCCCACAAGACACCTTGCCACATCCCAAGACCCTAAGGTATAAGTTTTTTTGAAACCGCTGTCTGCTCTAGCTGCATGTGGATCTTTTTCGATCTGTAGTCAATCTAGGTCTTGGTTCAAAGAGGAAAGAAGGGTGCGGTGGGCTGGAGCAAGAATCTAGGACGTGGTTCAATGAGGAAAGGAGGGCGGAAAGTAGTATAGACTGCTATCCAGCCGCTTTGTAGGTCTAAAAGGGAAAAGGGGGTAACTCAAAGACACATATGTAAGGAACCGATCTCTTTGTTGAAAAGGGAAAGAAACTGGGGGTCGTAGTTTGTGCAGGACTAGATTTGCTGCCCTCACTTAGGAAAAAGGTTCAAAGAGAACAAATATGGGACCAACACATATATGCTGCTTGGCTACATACTCGTGATCACCCATTTATACGCAGGACGCATTATGGTGCCGGGCATGTCCCATACAACTATTTTGCTGTTGTTAATCTAAGAATGCCGCCGAAAATTGAAGCAATGCCACCGTTAAAAGTAAATTACATTTTTAACGAATGTTGTTTCAAGAGAATGTCTCTCTAATATGAATCAATGCAACCGCTTTTAGAAATGCTACTATCCTACTTTGTTTTCCATCCAAGATAAGTTAGATGCTTCTTTCTCGTCATTGTTTGTTTCATCCTCCTTTATGGGCAAGTAATTGTTTTTTGCCTCTGTTAAAACAGGGTATCGATTCAACTTGTTGCTATTATGCTACATTTTGCTTCGCTTATCAAACACTTATGTTTTAAGAGTGTTTTGTGCAGTTCAACTTGAATGTCACACCGTGACTTTGCTTAATTTTTGTGGAACTACACAAAAGGAGATCGAGATTTGTTTCAGCCTTTCGTGGCGAAGTTGTTTCAAATCTGGTCTCATCCACATGATGTGCAAAGGTGCTTTGAGATGTTGTGCTACTTGTTTTGGTACTGTTTTAAATAAATGTTGAATTGAAGTTATTGTATTGCTGTTTTTCCCATTAAGTAGTGAACAAAATGGGACCAACCTGCATATGATGCTTGTTGCTTTGTTACAACAAATTCAACATCACCCCTTTATAAGCCAAGAATTGATGCCACTCTCGTAATTAACTCATCAATCTTATTTCAAACCTGCATCACTTGTTAGGGATTGGCGGATTACCATTTTTGTGGACGCATGTTTCATCCTCCTTTATTAGCCAAGAATTGATTCCTTTTTGCCTCTCGTATAAACAGGGATATCTATTCAACTTGTTGCTATTGCAACATTTTTCTTGCTACGCTAAACACTTTGCTTGATTTCAAAGTAAATCGCACAAAACGAGATTGGATTTCCTATTCGTGTTGGCAGATTCAGATTTTATCTTGTCCGCCTCATGAAAGGTTAGTACAGTGCCTTCATCCACATGATTGTGCAAAGGTGCTTTGAGATGTTGTGCTACTTGTATTGGTACTATTTTAAATAAATGTTGAATTGAAGCTATTGTATTGTTGTCTTTTCCCATTAAGTAGTGAACAAAATGGGACCAACCTGACATGATGCTTGTTGCTTTGTTACAACAAATTCAGCATCACCCCTTTATAAGCCAAGAATTGATGCCACTCTCAAATTAACTATCAATCTTATTTCAAAACTGCAACACTTGTTAGGGATTGGCGGATTACCATTTTTGTGGCCGCATGTTTCATCCTCCTTATTAGCCAAGAATTGATTCCTTTTTGCCTCTGCTTAAACAGGGATATCTATTCAACTTGTTGCTATAGACATTTTGTTTTCGCCACGCTAAACACTTTGCTTGATTTCAGGCAACCGCACAAAACGAGATTTGATTTCCTATTCGTGTTGGCAGATTTGTATTTTATCCTCGGTCTTCTCATGAAAGGTCAAGACAGCCTTCATCCACATGATTGTTAGTGTGCTTTGAGATGTTGTGCTACTTGTATTGGTACTGTTTTAAATAAATGTTGAATTGAAGCTATTGTATTGCTGTCTTTTCCCATTAAGTAGTGAACAAAATGGGACCAACCTGCATATGATGCTTGTTGCTTTGTTACAACAAACTCTGCATCACCCCTTTATAAGTAGATGGAAGCACATACACGTTGTTGCGCCCACTTCCCCGAACTATTTATTCTCTAATGCCACCGTAAAATTAAGCAATGCCACTCTCAGAATTAATTAACTACTGAATCTTAGTTCAAAACTGCAACACTTGTTAGAATGGTACTATCCTCGCTTTGTAGTTCTTTCTACATGTTTAACCAAGGTATTGTTAAGATAATGTCTCTGTAAAATGAATCAGCTTGCATTGTTTTAGGAATGATACTTTTCTCGCTTTTTCGCTTTTATACATGTTGAAACAAGGCATTGTTAAGATAATGTCTCGCTAATATGAATGAATCACACCGATTGAGAATTGCTACTCTCCTCGCTTTGTTTCCCATTAAGATAAGGTAGATCAAGAGATGTTTTTCTTCCGGGAGTACAAGTCATCAACCGTTATTTCTCAAGAATTGTTTCCTTATACCTTTTGTTGCTTACAGGATATCACAATTAAAGCTCGGTTTTATTCCGACTTCGATTTTAGTTCAACCGCACAAAAGGAGCCAATGTGTCCAAGGCAAACCGCTGCATTATCGGGTCCAGCTTGGTCGCTCCACTTTGTAGAAAGAAGCAGTACTATTTGCGCTTACATTACGTATGAATGACCGAGAAGCTTTACAGAGTATTAGGCCTTCCACTATGTAGGCCAAAAGAGGTGCCAATTTCACCTTTTCTTAGTTTGGCAATCAATCCTCCATTGCTTCACCGTGCCATAAATATTAGACACCGTGACATGACTAGTCCGCAGAGACCATTGGCAATTTAACAACACGTGAGTGCCCTGGCAAAAAGTGCCCAAACAAGTACAAGAAGCGTACATGACTCCACGATCATAGGCATTACATATTTTGAATGGGAAAAGCTTGTCAAAGTTTAATCATTGATGTTAGCAAGAAGCTTACGTGACTCCACGATCATAGGCATTACATATTTTGAATGGGAAAAGCTTGTCAAAGTTTAATCATTGATGTTAGCAAGAAGACGTTAGTTTAATATATTGGAATTGGAAAACCTTGTCAAAATTTGCTCATTGATGTTAGCCGTAAGACATGCATTTGATATTTTGAGGGGACGCCCTTGCCGTGAGCAGCGCCGAGTGTTTTTTCCTATTCTCGTGTTCAGTTTAGAAGTAAATAGTTACTCGCTGAGATATTCCTGTGTTAAGAGTTTGTTCAATATTGTCTATGTAATGCCAGTGCCTTGTGTTTGATTGCAAAGTTGAGCTTGAATGTTGTGGCATGCGCATCACGAGCTGTTCACCGTGCCTCCCGAGAATAATGCTTCGTATTGTTTTGCATGTCGATCTAATGCCAGTGATTTGCTTGTTAAGAAGATCATCCTCTTCTTGTTTCCGCGCTTAAGAAGTTCATCGCTTGATGTTTCATTCATAGCCTATACGACAAGTCGGTAGGTTAGACGTGAAACCATATGATCTTCCCACCAACCCATGATATTAGGCCGTGATTGATCGTCGCTTTTCCAACCAAACCGCTTGTAAAACTGACGCTTGTAAATTAAAGCAGATGGTCTCGCTAAGGCGCTTGGTTGGTCGATTTCACTAGTAAAATATCGGAAGTACTTCACACACGATAAAAACGCTGAACGACACTCTGACGATTGCTAATCCAGCCGTTAGCTGCTGTTTCAGCCTTGCCCATGGATGGCATGATACGCACGCCGCGCATGTATCGTCTGTAATGTCGCCCATATAGCAGTGCTCGTAAATATACAATGGTCTCTCAAATTACACGCCAGAATCTCCGCCGGTTTTACTTTATAGACCTCGGGCCTCGTTTCATTACGCTCGTATTTTACGCGTTGTTTCCGGCGACGAGTAAATTACACTTGTATGTTAATACAGTTTGAAATAAACCAGAGCTCCCAAGCGCCGCCTTACCGCTTCATGCCGCCTCAGCTCAAGGTGCTCATAGGTGTCCGGCGATCCTGCTTCTCGAATGAGCAGCGGGCGTCAGATAGACTCCGTAGGGCCCGCGAGGCCCTCTCCGTTGTCCTTCGAAGTTGTTGCGCCGCCGTGGCGCCGAGCATTGTTAACATGGTCAACGAACATGAGGATTCAGAGATGACTTTATTTTGACCGATGACACTAGGGACCCACTAGGCCATAGCCGCACGCACGCAAGTGCCTCCTTATTATGTACAACTATATTTTTTTGCTTTCTCCTGGTTTCTCGACATCACGGTCCCACACCATTGTCAACCTATGTAGTCAATATAAACGAGAGAATTGCACAAGGTGCGCCGATACCGGGACCAAGCAGCTCGAGCAGATTTGTGTTTTTGAGGCGTGAGCACCGCAGAGTTTTTCTTGGCGATGATTTCGTTGTTGTTCGTGAGGAGAGCAGGTATTAATCGGGCGGCTTTGGCCTGCCTAGCCCGTGCCAGATATCCAGCCCAGATACTATTTTTTTCAAGATGAAATGGCTAGCCCAGCTATACGCCTTTTTGAGGAATACCTGCAAGGTCAACTTGTTATTCTCCGCCTCACTGGCTGCAAATCTTTCCTAGGAGGGATGCATTAGGCTTAACAGAAAATGGGCTTTAAAAATAATAAATGGGATGTAATTATAAAACTGGGCAGTAACTATAAAAAATGCACCAAACACGAAATTAGTTTATAAAATATTATTTATGGATTTTGAAAATCTTAAATTTTCATTGTTGCGCGCGCAATGTTTCGTTGGATTTTTACGTAATACAAATTTATATTTAATCTGACTAGAAATTTCGGATAAAATATTTTGGATCCCATCAAAATGTGGGAAATTTTATTGAATTCTGTCTTCAACGGTTGGTTGAAATTATTAATCATTGTCCTAGCTAGAAAATGGGCTGTACTTTTAAAAAACAGTAAATGGGCTGTTGTAAATTCCATTAGAATTCAAAATGGGTTGTACATTCTTACAAAACGCAAATGGGCTATAAGTTCTCTGCCACACACTTGTGGGCCTACTATGACGCTGCCCTAAAAAAAATAAGTTGACGCGATGCAAGGCTTTGTCAACTTATTATAGTCAACACACGGTTCTAGCAGCAAAGGGTCGTTGGATGTCTATCCAACGGATGTCGTGGCTTCTTCTTCAATCTCGGATATTCTTAGCTTCGCCGCCCAAAAAATGATTCCTCCCCGACATCCGGGCGCACTTTCGAGGTCGACCAGGGCCTACTAAGTTGGAGCGCATCAAGGGCTTTGTCAACTTAGTCAATATAAACGATTCTAGCTTCAAAGGACTGTGACGATGTCCATCCAACGGTCAGAGTGCTTCTTCAACCTCCGGTCTTCTTGGTCCACCACCAAAGCAGCGCCGGTCGTGTCAGCCGCTTCCTCGCTTCCCGTGGACGGTCAGGATGCCGGAGGCCTCACCGCCCCATACTACTCCCACCGCTGGCCAGTGCCATCCCTCCACTCACCCACACCCCGTTATTCTCAAGGGCGACGGCAGCCTCACACCGCAGCCGAACCAGTGAACCTCAGATTCTCTCCGCTGGCTTCCACCGCTGCCTTTTCCCCGCCCGCTCCGCCCCTTCCTAGGCGCCGCTGGCCGCCCACCGCCTGGTGCTCTCGGGCGCGCGTGGTCAATATGGTCAACGAGCGACTTCCATGGAAGAGTATCAGACGGAGAGAGGCGACACCGGGTCCACGGCGCCGCAAGGAAGTGCCTCCTTATTACGCGCAAAATAATTATTCCTCCACCTAACAAAGAGGGACCCACCAAACGGGCCACCTTATTTCGCGAAAAACGCTTCTCGACCGCCGGGACCCACCGGACGGGCCACCGATTTCGCTGAAAAAACGCTCCCCGCCGCCACTCGACCCACCGGAAGTGCCTCTTTATTACGCACAAAAAATGAATACTCCCTTGCTAGCTGGGACCCACCTTGGTGGGTGGCTGACTTAGGGCCTACTAAGTTGACGGGACGGAGGGCTTTGTCAACTTAGTCAATATGAACGATTCTAGCTCCAAAGGACTGTGATGATGTCCATCCAACGGCCGAGTGCTTCTTCAACCTCCGGTCTTCTTGCTCCACCGCCAAAGCAGCACCGGCTCGTGCCGCCGCTCCCCGCCTATCGGGGTCGGGTCAGGCCGCCGCAGAGGCCTCACCGCCTCTACTATTCCCACCGCTGCCAGTTCTCGCGGCGACGGGCAGCCTCACACCGCAGCCGAACGAGTAAACCTCATACTCCTCTCCGCTGGGCATCCATCGCGCGTTTTCACCGTTCCGCCGCCCCCTTCCTAGGCTCGCCCGCCCACCGCCTCGGTGCTTCTCGGCGCAAGCGTGGTCAACGTGGTCAAGGAACAACTTCCATCGACGGGATCAGACGCGGAGAGGCCGATAGCCGGTCCACGGCCGCAGCAAGGAAGTGCCTCCTTATTACGCTGGAAAATAATGATTCCTCCACCGACAGCAGGGACCCACCGACGGGCCACCGATTTCGCGAAAAAACGCTTCTCTCGACCGCCGGGACCCACCAGCTACACCTTCGCACGCAAGGAAGTGTGTCCGCAAAAAACGATTCGCCGATCATGGGACCCACCACCACATCTTCGCATGCAAGGAAGTGCGTCCGCAATAAAAACGATTCGCCGATCGCTGGGACCCACCAGCTACATCTTCGCACGCAAGGAAGTGCTCGCTACCGACCCACCTGGTCGAAGCGCACGTAGCGCTGTCATTCTGGTCGCGAATGTACGTATATACCGGTCGGCGTAGAGGCGCCAGACGCAGTCGAGTAGAGGCGCCGCACGTAGTATGTACATGTACGTACAGCGGCCAGGGTGCAAGAAATAAAATACGGCTACATATGTGTACGTATGGCTAGGGCTCGTGTACATGGCTGGGTCGAAACGGAGAAACAACATCGCTGCCGTGTTCATGGGGAGGCAACGAATGCGCCGTGTTCATCGGGAGGCAATGGAACACGGGGAGCCAACCGCTGGGTCGTAACGAAATGTGTGTTCGTGTTCATCCGGAGGGCTTGGACGGAACAGCGATGGAACGAGGCCTCGCGTATCAAGATAACGAGGAAACTCGACTCCTACATTTAGAACGGGTCCCTTGATCGGGAGGGGTGTGGCTGTCGGATTTCGGTTCCGCACCTCTAGGTTCAACTCGTGCACGCGAGATCACACCTCCAACCTACCCACGCCTGTCACCGCAAGGATCTAAAGTACACAAAGAACAAACACAAGGGACAAGAGGTTTATACTGGTTCGGGCCACCATTGTGGTGTAACACCTACCCAAAGGTGTGGTGTGGTGGATTGCCTCAGGGGCTGATGATGAATAAGATAAGGAAGAACAGCCTCATGAGGGTCTCGTTTCTGGTGGGTGCGATGAACAGCTAGGCGGAGTTCAGCCGCTTTCTCTCTCTGCTTATCTTCCGGGCCGATCAGGTCTCGATCTCCCCTCTACCCTGTGGGTGGCTAGCTCTATTTATAGTGGAGGCCCCGGCCTCTTCCCAAATATTGAGCGGAAGGGCACCAACGATTGGCCATTTTGAAGGGGAACATCTAGTACACTTATCCTCACTAAAGTCGGTCCTCGCCTGCCAAAGACTCTAACGGTGACGCCGGCTTGGGCTCCATGGTGACCTCCTGTTCTGGCCCCGCTGGTCTTGGTCTTGTTGCAATCAAATGGTTGCCTTTGCTCGATGTTCTCGGTCATGCTTTTGCCCCTTTGCAAAGAAAGGGGAAATGAGGAAATCTGTGGGGGCGGGCGCCCGCCTAGCGCCTCTTGGTCGCCATGGTTTGCTTCATGGGCACCCCATGAGGTACCCGCTTGATCTCTCCGCCCTCATGAGCCACCTCGACGAGGCTGCGGCCGAGGAAGCTCCCTGTCGTCCGCCTCTGTGGAGGCTTGGCCTCGCGAGGGTCTTGAGCTTGTGTTGATGAAGATGGGCCGACTGGCCACCCCTTGAGCCACGCCTGCAGGCCGCAGTGCAAGTCTGTACCCCTGCCCTGCAACATCGACAAGAGCCCCGGCCCAAGGCGCGCTCGACTAGGCTTAGCAGAGAAGCTGGGGGCAGTGTAGTGCCGGGCCCCAACAGCCTCATGGGTTTTGGGCGCCAGGGCGGTTGATTGGACATAGGCGCCCTCGCTTCCACGACGCCTTGGCAATTGCACGACTGACAAGAGGGCGGTACTCAGATAGGATTTACCTCTTTGCCTCTCTAGTCATTGCCCAGATCCCCTTCTCGCTCCTATCCTTCCCGCTCAAATCCCCAGATCTATCTGACCCCGCGCCTAGCAAGGTATGGCGCCGCTGCACCCCGCCGAACTTGGTATTCGCCGACTCCCCGAACGTGTCCGAGAAGAGCCTTGCCCGCGCCGCCAGATGATGGTGGCGCAAGGCAACGACGGGCGACGGTGCTCAAGGTTGGTTCCACCTTCACGAGGACCAAGGAAGCACCTTCTACCCGCCTCTTCGTGAGCGCCATTGCCGCCGGTCCGGTGCCTCCTTTTCTGAGTTCTTCTTCTCGCCCTCCGCCATTACAAACCGCAAGCTCGCACCTCCACCCCAACTCGTTTCTTCTCCCCGCGATCTTCGCTTACTATCCGTGAGGCTCATGTCGGGTGCAGCCCTCAAAGGCCTTGCTACGCCATTATTTCTACCTCCGGTCTCTCGCTGCTCCATCACCAGCGGCACGAAGCTTTGTCGTACGGCAGCTCCAATGCCATCTCAAGCCCGGAAGAGGATTGAAGGCTTCAGGAGCAAGTGGGTCATGGTAGATGCCGGGCGATCCATCCTCGGGTTGATTCTGCCCACGAGCAGCCTGCCCATCGACGCTTGGTCTAGCGCTGAACTCGTGGATTCCTCGCCAAGCTGCGGCCGGAGAAGATGGACGCGACTCGTGGCCGGGCAACATGGCGACGGGCGGTTGATCGGGCAGCGCCTTGAGGGAGTTCCTGAGCACCGTGGCCCTCGCTTCGCAATACTCGCCCCGCCAGGGGAGGCCTCGCCCGAGCTCAGAGTCTTGGCCGACGAAGATCTCGACCGTGGTCCTCCAATCTTGGTCGGGGAGGGCGAGGCCGAGGGTGCCCCTGCACTCTGCCTTTGAGATGATTGGGAGCAGGTGGTGGACTCCATGCCCACTTTCAACCGGACGGGCCTGTGCTCATGAGGTTCCCAAGGACCTCGCGCCCTGGAGATGGTGAACGGTCCTCCCAGAATTCCAGCCAAGAGGAGGAAGAAGAGGAGCGGAAGAGGGGCCCGATTCCGAGGCGACTCGACGGGAGTCGAGAGCGCCTCCCTCGGGCGCAGGTCCCGCTTCCTCCGCCTCTTGCCGGACGAGCACGAGGATGGCGACGAGCGAGGTGGCGAGAGCTCACCCCGATCCCAAGAAGGACAGACGGGCTGGTTCCTCGGGGTCTACTCCGCCCGAGGCGATCTGCAGACGCGCCTCCCCCTCCCGAGCCTCTTGAGGTTGATCCCAAGAGCCAGCTCGGGCTTCAAGTTCTGGCTCGGAGGTTGCTTGAGCCCGCGAGTGATGACCAGTAAGTGCTTGATCCTCGCTTTGCTTCTTGCTTCGCTTGTTGAGGCTTGATATCCGTATTCCTTGGTTAGGCCGGCCCGCTGCAAAAGTCAAGGGGGCCTCGAGGCTTGGCCCGGGAGCACTTCCATCCGCTGGAAGAAGGGATTTGCAAGACACGGGCCTTCTCTCGCCTGATCATCTCGCGAGGCCTCGCGGGCTAGCTGGGCGAAGCTCAGCCCCATGGCCTAAGCGACTCCAATGTGTCTCTGCTCGACGCCATCGCCGCGGCTGCCGGGCGCAGAAGGTCCCGACTCATGGTGTTGTGGATTACGCCGTCGTTCTTCCTCCTACTCCGCTTAACCGCCGCTTTCTCCGACCCCTTCTACTATCTCGGATCGCGGCCGCTGAACTGACCGGCTGAAAGATCTTTTGGGCGCCACCTCTCTTGGTGGCCGGGCGCCAGAGCTGGCCTCGCTGGGTTCGCCTGATGCTTCACCGAGTGGCGCTGGCTCAAGCCGCGACGGGCATATGACGAGGAGAAGCAGGCTGCCCTGAGGCGGCGCCGCCGCGACGCTGCCTTGGGTGAGGTTGTGAATGTTCGGGGTCGCTGCAAGGCGCTGGAGAGCGAGCTGCAAGGCCTGCGCGACCAGCTTGCCAAGGAGGCCCATGTCCGCCAAGAGAAGGAGGAAGACATGAAGGCTCGTGAGGCGGCCGCCAAGGACCGGGATGCCAAGCTTGATGAGTGCCATGGCCGCTTAGGTGCACTGGAGCAGTCATTGGAGGTGAAGAGGATCGAGCCGACGGCAAGGCGCTGGTCCCGCCGAGGACCGCGTGGCCTTCGAGAAGCCGGAGGTGAAGGCTCGCACTCGGCCAAGTCGCCACGACAGCCGCCCGAAAGCCCATCGCCGGGCGCCGAGGACTGCCCCGCCAAGATGCTTCCTTCCTGGTCCGCTCTTGAAGATAACATGCCTGGCCTCGCCCCACGGCTGAGGCCGAGGCATGTGTCCTTTCTTCAGTGGCCGACAAGGCTTCACCCACGCTTACCTTCATGACCCTAACGCTGACCTTGACAGCTGGGCTGAGCTCGTGAGCTGCGAGCTTGCTGCCGCTGCCGAGGCCGTGAAGGGTCGAGCGGAGGCTCACGGGCGGTTCCGGCCTTCAGCACTAAGCCAAAGTGAGGGCGCTGCCGATCCTGGGCTCCATGAGGCGAACTCACTTACCAAGAGCTCACCGCTGCCGACGGTGCTGGCCAAAAGTGACCCCTTCACATTCCTGCCCTGCTTTCAGCTCCTGCAACATGCATCATGCCTCGTGGAGGCGCTTAAACTCTGCTTGGTGTTGTGAAACAGCTATGGACTGTAATATTTTCTTTTGAATTCCTTTGAGATTTTAGCGCTTTTCCTTCCGCTCTTGCTTATGTTCTAAGTCGGAAGAGCCCGCCCCTCACAGATACCTCGGCCGCCGCTAGCCCCGACCGAAACCAGGACGGGCCAAGGAGGAGGGGCTACGTGATTTAATTAGGCTCCCCGAGTCGTGATGCTCAGGAGCCCCCTTGGCGCATTTAACAACAAGTAGGGAGGTGAGATGTATGGGTGAATTTACCATTCTACGCCGGCAGAGCTCTGCCCCGCTGCATACTCTCAACCGCTGCTAGCCTTTTTGGAACTAAGGGTGAGGGGCTACGTGACCAGCTAGGCTCCTCGAGTCATGATGCTCAGGAGTCCCCTTGACGCTCAAACGGCCTTCATACCTTGGTTCCGCCGGGAGAGACGCGATGAACCAGGCCCGAGGGGCCCGGGCTGGTGGCGGCGTCTGGTGACCCAGCGTAGCCCTCAGGCTCAGCCCTCAAGGCAAAGACTCCCGAGGGAGGCGCATGATGAGGCCAGACATTGAGCTCTGGGCCCTCGAGGTTGATGCGGCCGAGGCCACCCTCAGCTTGTTTATCACCAGCTGGAGCACAGGCCTGAGTGTGTGTACGGGCATAGCCGCCTCGGCAGCAGTCGCTACCAGCATGGAGCATGGTGCTTCCATCTGTGTGTGGAGGGGCTTCCTCCGGAGGAGCCCCTGGGCGTAGGCAACCCCGCCTCGACACGTGGCTGGCACGTGTAGGGCTCGGCGAGGTGATTCCGCACCCGTGAGCGCCATGGACTCACGGGCCCCACCAAGGCGGGTTGCGCTCGCTCGGCCTTTTTCTTGTAATGTGTTCTCGCAAAATTGGTTAGATGTCTGCGTTTCACGCCCCGGTCCCGACCTCAAGCGGGCTCAGCTGTCACCGGTATGCTGTGTCGCGATGCCGCGGACAAGGCCAGAGGGTGAGGGCTAGAGAGCCGAGGAGCCTCATGAGTCGCGATGTTCGTACCCTCCCTTTAACGGCAAGCGTCGACATGATGGAAGAGGGTGACGGGATGGCATGAAATAATGATCATGATGGGTCAAACGCATGACCCAATAAACGCAAGAGGGATACATGCCACTGGTCTGGCCCGGTGGCTTGGGGATGATGCAGCCCGAGGGGTGCCCCAATAAAGTAAAACCGTAAACACGAATCAGGATACATGCCGCAGGATCTTTGACCCACGCTGCTCGGGAATGATGCAGCTGGGGCGCCTCAAATGAAAATGAAACTCGATGGATGTCACCGATAATGTTGAAGATGAAGGGATGCTCAAGTAGTGACGGCATGGCGCCGGGCGTGAAGCCGATCTTCATGAGCCCTCAGTGCCCATGAGCCTCTGGAGGTTCCGGAGGCGCCGTGGTCCTCGCGACCATCTCCATCTCCGCAGAGATCATGAACGCCTGCCACTTGAGCCTGTGATGCTCCTCATGAGGCACCGCGCGCTGGCAGCTGCTGCTGCAAGCCGTAAGGCATGCGAACATAGGTGTGGGTGGACCTCACAGCCTGCCGGCGTGAGGGCCAGAGGCGCCTCGAGAGGTGGCTCGCTGAGCCTTGGTATGTCGATGCAGAGCTGCAACCCACCATCCTCGCCTCGGATGGGGATCTACGGGTGGTGCCGGGCGGCTGCCACTCATGACTCTTGACTCCTCGCAGCCCCGAATGATCTTGCCGACAAACTCCCGAGGGTTTGGCCCTCCTTGCCTTGCTCCTTCTGAGGGACACATGCTTTGAAACATGCCTCCAAGTGGTGTCCGAGCCTCCTCGCGGATCTTAGCAAAGCTCGTGGCCCTCCAGAGAGAGCCCCGAGCCCTGCCGAGGAGGGCGCCTGCGCGCCTTCTTATGCGACAGAATGAGGTGCCCTTGAAGAGGCGCGACTGAGGGGCCTCGCCCCGAGGGGTCGGGCCAGCGATGTCTCTTCTTCTTAGGAGCAGCCTCGGAGGCCTCCCGCCTGCCTGTGATCCGGGTCTTCAATTGACGCGCTTGAAAAGCACGATCCAAGGAACACACTACGCCCCTTTCTTCACAAGGCACCGTGGATGACTCCACCGCTTCTCGGCATCTTGAGGACATTGTAGCCATGATGAGTCACGGCCATGAACTTGGCTGTGGCTGGGTACCTAAGGATGGCATTGTACGCAGGAGAATGTGAGCGACGCCAAAGTCAATGAGCCTGGCATGAAGTTGTCACAAGGCCCCAAGGTGATGTGGAAGGCGGACCTGCCCAATCGGAACTGTGGAACCATCGCGACTCCGAGAAAGGCTTTGTTGGTGAAGCCGATTGCATGGCACTTGAGATTGTTGAATGTCTCGACGTAACAGACATTGAACCCCGCTCCCATCGATGAGGGTCCCGTGACTTGCACGCTGTCGATGATTGGGGAACAAAGCATCGGGAGGACTCCTGTGGCTGCGACTTGAGCTGATCCATTGAGCTGAACGTGATGGCGCACGCCGACCACCCGAGAGGCGCGTGGCTTCGAGCTTGGGGAGGACTGTATTCACTTTGCGGGCGTAACTGCTTGAAGATGCGCTGAGAGGTCGGGCTTGAGCTCCGCCCAGATGCAAGCGACAGCGCCATGATCTCGGAAGCCCCCAGCCCCTCGGCCCCGATGATGGTCTTCATTTCTCCTTGGCTACGGTGGCAGAGGAGGGAGGCTCTGCTGCTTTGTAGGCATCCTCGAGGTTGATCCTCCAGGTCCCTTTGCAGGCGGGTCCCTCCAACCTCCCTCGCGAGGATGATCTCGCCAACGGTCCTCGCGAGGTCGGTCACGCCCACCCTTGGCGAGGGCCACGGTCTTCCCAATAGCACCCTGCTTCTTCCTCCTCCTCGCCATAGCCTCTCGTCACGGTCAAGGCCACCGATTCACCCTTATCGCACGGCCCCGAAGCTCTGGCATCCATTGGTGTTAGGGTGTGGAGGTCATGGTACACGAAAACCGATCGCCTTTGGAAGACTCAAAGATCCCTTCCTTGCTTGGTGTCCGTTCGCTACAGCACGGCAGCCCCCTTTGCGCTTCACGCCCTGACCTTGGGCTTCTTCTTCCGGTCGGCACTGCAGCTCGAGGAGGGAAAGGCGCCCTTCCTCAGCCCTCGGCACACTTGGTCGCCAAGTTGAACAGCTCCAGGATGTGCACAGTCTTCATGCATCGCCACCTCCTTCATCTTGACGCCACGCACACCGCCGGAGAAGGCTGAGATGATGGCCTCCTCACCACCTTGGGAATCTTGAGGCGCGGCGCTGTTGAAGCGCCGATGTACTTCAGGGTCTCCCTAGCTGCTGCTTGACGCGGCGATGTCGCCACGGCAGAGGCCGTCGTGAGTGCCTTGAAGTTGGCAATGAAGCGGGTGCGATCTCCGCCCCTGTGAGGAGATCGCCCAGAGCTGGTTTAGGAGCCGTGTGGGCACCATCCTTGAGCGCCTATGGGAAACCAGCTGACATGACCTTCTCGCCCCTCTGCTATGGCGGTTTAGATGCCCAGCTCAGAGCTGGAGGAACTCTCAGGATCGGCCGTGCATCGTAGCATGGAGGCAGGTCTGGCTTGAACTTGCCGGGCCATGCGATGTCGCGAAGCTTGGGCAAGTGAAGGCTCGGCAGCCGCAGCGGCTACTGGAGGCCTTGGTGACGGAGGGCTCGATCTGCGGGTCCTCACAAGACCGCCGCTGGGAGCAGCGCGTCTTGGCGTGGCCGGAGCAGAGCGTGGTCGGACGGGCCGCGCAGGGAGCACTGAAGCTTCTGGGGCCGAGGCCTCTTGGCCGCCCGCTTGCCGTGGCCGGGAAGCCGGATGGAGTGGGTTCCGCCTAGCCACGCGCTTTGGGGCCAAGGCGCTTTCTTGAGGGGGGAAGCGGCTGAGGTGCCCCGAGCTTCATCGCTCACAGAAGGCAGTGGCGCGTGCAGCGTAGAAGGATGGCGCTGGGAGCCCGCGCGCGCGACGAAGCTCGGCGACGCGGTCGAGCCACTCAGACGCTGCCGACGGGCGGTAGCGCAGAGGCTCGCTTGCCGCTGGCGAGCGCTGCTCGAGTTTTCCATGGGCGCGTGGAGCGCGCTGGACGGCGAACCATCTGGGCGATCGGCGAGTAGCGGCAGCGACTGCTCGCCACGGATGGATGCCGACGACGCCGCTGCTCGTTTCCCGGGCCGGGTGGGGGGCCCGGCGG
>JAHIAM010002392.1:0-25219 GCA_021605205.1 Aegilops longissima | reverse complement strand
TCCTTACATAACTAAAGCATTTCTAGACACAACTTTGACCAGCTTGGCTTGGTAATCCTACGTAGTCGCTCGATACCAACGCTGTCAGACCCCGATTCCAAGTCACATCGATCTAGCCGGTAACACCTCATATCACTTTCTCGCCTCACGACGGTATACCCACGGTGTCGCTTACCATGGCCCGGGACCGCTTATGCCTTTTGGCTCACGATATGATAGTGTCGCTAGCATCCATATGACAAGGAACCCGGCCGACATGGCTAGTCGTGAACCCAAAGCGCCACTAACCCATGGGGACAGGCATACATGAATCACATCGAGCATGTCGGTCATCAACGATGAATTGGCTGTAGCATCGGGCTAACAGACTCGTATCCCGGCGTAGCAAGCTAGGCAGGACTCAATATCACCGCGACATTTCCAAGGGATGTATATAGGAACGAAGGAAACACATGCCGCCATCAAGTGTCCAAGCAGAGTGCTGGGCTAGCAGGACTCGTGAACTGGCAGAAGCGGAGTACTACCGCCGTAAGCACGAGACTACATTTCCCCATATGAGAGGCTGCCAAGGATAAACAACTAGTTTGTCGGATCCCACACATACCAAGCATTTCAAACATACACACAATATGCTCAATATGTAAATAGAACATGGCATCACAACATAACTCTACAACTCAAATATTTATTCATTAGGCTCCGAGGAGCGAGATATTACAAACATGGGTCTCATGACCCAACACTCGTGAGCATACAAGTCAAAGCACAAGCGAAGCTAAACATGTCTCGAGTACGCATAACTATAAATGAAAAGGCTGAGAAGCCCGACTATCTACCAGATCTCGCCGAGGGCACAAGATCGTAGCTGAGGTAACAAGCTAAACGTCAAGCCACGCTGAACTACTAGCGAGACCGACGCCTTCGCAAAACATAAAATAAGCAAACGTGAGTACAAACATACTCAGCAAGACTTACATCGTAACTAACTACATATGCATCATTATCAACAAAGGGGTGGTGGAGTTTGACCGCAGCAAGCCAGCTTTGACTCGGTGGCTATCCCGAACTACGATCGCAAGTAACTCTTTGAGGTATGCACACGAGTCCACATATTCACCATATCAATACACCACTATGGACCCGCCCCGCCTCCCCACGAGAACGCCATCCATAGCACTCACGCTATCTTGCATTTTAGAGTATCCACTTTCACTTTCTATGAACTGATATAGGCAACCCGAAGTCCTTCTCCATGACACGGCTATTCAATAGATCATATTAACCCCGCAGGGTGTACTTTTCACACATGCTCACCACTTCACCGCCTACATCGACATGTACTGCAACCTTCAAGCGGAAGCCCAACGGGGTGTCGGCCACGGCCTACCTAAACACTCAAGTCCCTAGTCCAGGTTTATCGCCTATTCGGGTTCCATCCGCAGGAGTCCGCCGAGGTTTCCCATACAGCCCCGAACGATGTGTGCAGGGTTCCCGAGATACCAAATGGGCACTCGACACGGGCCACGTGCCACCGCAACACAACCCACCCCTAAGGTCAGCGCTATGAGCCCCCAAAGATGCTACAAACACCGTAAACTACTTGCAACTCCCGGACGAGGACAAGGGTGGTTAAGAAGTCGAGAGGGTCCATTGGTTTCGGCCCAATGCGGTAGTAACTGTTTCATGGATCACAAACACGTAACTCAGTTCCCGAGGACGGCTGCAATGAGACAACCCACCATGTACTCCTACATGGCCTCTCACCGCTACCTTTACCAAATCGTGTTCACACACTTACTCACACACAAGAGGACATGTTCACCACCTCCGATTCATTCCTCATGAATCGACCTGACTCAACTCTAAGCAAAGAGTGCATGACAAACAAGCATGAATGAGTAGGCACAACATGGCTCAAACAACTCCTACTCATGCTAGTGGGTTTCATCTAATTACTGTGGAATGACAGTCATGCAGAGGATAAGGGGTTCAGCTACCGCAGCAAGTAACACATGAGTCGTTGTTGTCCTAATGCAGAAAATAGAGCAGGAGCGAGAGAGTGGGATTATATCGGAATGAACAAGGGGTTTTGTTTCTCGGCACTTCAAGATAATATAGTTCTTCATCGTGTCATCGAATTCATCGCTTGGACGCGCTCACCGAGAGGGACAATTACCGCAACAAGAGAGAACACAATCAATGCAATGCACATTCACATGAATGACATGTCATGTTAAGGTACTGAATTCACCTAATGCAATATCTAGCCAAGTTAATTGAAGTGGAACTCAAACAAGGTTAAACTCCAACTCCAAATGCTAGTTCATAAATTACCCTAATCATGATTCATCCTATTCAAAGGTTAACTTGTTCAAACATGCATGATCATGGCATAAACAGATTCTTCATATTTTTCTGATCATTTTCATATATAACTTATTTCCATTTTGAATTTATATGATTTTTAGAAGTTTAGGATATTTCCTGAAATTTATAAATCATTTCCTGATTTATTTTAATTCCAGAAATATTTATCAGGCCAAAGATGACGCCTCGGACGCCAAGAAGTCAATCGGGCCCCAGTCAAACTCGACCTGTGGGTCCCAAGGTGTCTGGCACAACTATTTAACCAAGTTATTTAGCCTTAAGTTAATTCTAACTAAACTGTTTTGGGGTCAGCCCACTAGTCAGATCAACTAGCTAACTAACCTAGGTTAATTAGTGTTAAACTAATACTAACTAAAAGTGTCGGGTGGCCCACGCCGCTGACCCGGGGGGGCTCAAACCCTGTGTCAATAGAATCCGGCCGGCTTGAGTCGCCGGCGAGGCCGAGGCGGCGGAGGCCTTCGGTTTCTAGCTCCGTGACCAAAGACGGAGGAGGGGCTCTACGGTAGTCGGAAGAGCGCCGGCCGGGTGGTGCAAGAAGTTGCTCGGGTCGCAGGAAAAGGCGCGGCGACGAGTTTGGCGCGGCCGGAGTCGGGCGAGCTCTGCACGCTGCTAGGAGGCACGGCAGAGGTGCGGAGGGTGCGCGGCCTCGGGAACATGGTGAGTGCGTGAAGCGCCTGCTGGCTATAGGTCACGGTGCCACGGGCGCGACATGGCCGGGCGGCGAAGAGCTCTTCTGCTGGCGGTTGGCGCGTTAGGGAAGAGATCGCATCGGGAGAGGGAGGTTCGGCAGGGGGCTCACAGCGATGGCGGCGGGACGCCGGCGAGGTCGGGACGGTCCAGGCCGACGAACGGGCGACGGCGCACGGCGGTCCGAGGAAGGAAAAGGCCGGGCGCGCTTCGGGCTTCTCCGTCAGCGTGACGGGCGGGAGGGCGAAGGCGACGAGGCGGATCTTCGAGCATGTTGGATGGGTGAGGGAGGGCCGGTGGCCGTGGTGGAGCTCGCCGGTGGCGGCGGCTCCGCTCGGGTGAGCTCAGGAAGAGAGCCTGGGGAAGAGAGGGAGCAGCGAGGAGGGAGAGGAGCGAGGGACACGGGCGCCGTGGCGCCGCTTAGGAGGGCCGGGAAGGGAGGTGGCGGCGGTGGTGGCAAGGCTGGCCACGCGACTCGCCTGCCCTCCCGGCAGGAGGAAGAAGACAGGAGGCGGCTAGGGCTGGCGGCAACCTGGCCAGTCAAGACAGAATGGATGCGCAGGAGGTAAGCGCCAAAATCTCTTCCTCTTTTATTTCCATTTTCTATTTTCTGTAATTATGTTTGGCTTTAATAAAATGCTGTGGCATTTCCAAAAATCATGAAACTGGTCAATGTTACTGCTTGGAATATTTCCAACAACAAACATTTCAGTAACCATTATTTGAACATTTAAACTATTTATTAGCATTAAATGCCCAAATGCAAATACTATATGATTTAATTCAAAGATCCAATGTCATGGAAAGATGTGCAACATCTCGTTATCGTTTCAAGATTTTCCAAAAATGGTGAACATTTTTGAAGGCCATTTGGGTTCATTGAAAATATTTCTTAGTTGAACCTATTTGAATTGCTTTGGTGCTAGGGCTTGGTCATCCCCATTTCAAACTTCATGAAAATTAAACATGATGCATGGATGCAATGCCACTAGTTGCAAGCAAGCTCTAGGGCTGTGATGCACTCCATAGTCCGAGCCGATCGCCGGATCGAGGACTGGATGGCTGGACACCGCCGAGCTGCAACTTCACGGCGATGGAGCCAACACTTACCTTGTCCCGCATAAAGCCCATGACTCCGAGGTGCCGACTTCTCCGCCGACTCAAACTCCTGCTCCGCCAAATCAATCCGATTAGCGCCATCATGGAATTCACCGCTGGACATTTTTCACCACTCGCCTTCGGCGATATCAGAATTCATCAAGCATCTCTCGCTATCGAGAGCCCTGGCTCGAACCACGCCAGGATGGTTGGGACGCGACGACAAAGAAATTCAGAGCCCACCCACCACCCACTTCGCAGCCACCGCCGACTATTTAACCGACGATCGACCACGATTCAAGACATCGACGGTATGGACGACGATGTCGAGACTATCAAGAACCAGTGCTCGCAGGACACCGAAGACCACCGCCATACGACATATACATGGTGGACACCCAAAGGGAAGCAATAACGAGGAACAACGGACGCCGCAGAGGATAATCCCCGATAAACAACCAAAACGGGCGACGACGCCCTCTAAGTCCCGCCGATCAAAGCAGCCTTCCTAACGACCCAGCGATAGAGTAGGGCAAACCAGCGGACGACTTAACAGGACGAGCCGATAATCAACCCTTCACGGAGCAATCAACAGTCCAACACAACACCGAGCATAAGAACATACACAAAAGACTCGCCGCCACGCAAGAAGTTTGAAGAAGGAGAAACGAAGCTCAAAACAGCGTAAGACACGCGAATGAAGTGGAGCAAAGTATTCAAGATCTGCGATAAATATGGCAATGGCCATCAAACAAAGAGCTACCCAGCGCTAAGTTGTTGCCAGAATTTGACGAGGAAGCCATAGAGCCTTCACACAAAAAATAAAGAGGCCACTGTCGGATAGACGCCGATGACGCCAAAAGCTACAAGCGGGCCACGACAAGCAATTATAATCCTAGGAAAATGGATGGCCCAACTAGGTCCATCTACGGGCCAAAAAGAGGGTCCTGTGAAGTAACACAACACAACAAGTGTTCAAGACAGCGGCACACCAAATACGGGCGCCGACACCCGCTATGTTTTACCGGCGAGGTGCTGGATCATGAATTTCCAGAGGGTTCAAACCCATGAACATAGAGGCATACGACGCACAATGCACTCGGAGTCCTGATAGAAGATTACATACTACACACACATTATTAGGAGGAGATGATCTCCACGCCATAAAATACCTACCCTCAAGCTCAAAGGGGCTGAAGCCGGCATGGCTCAAAAGCCCAAAACACTATTTAAAGTTGCAGGCAGAGCCTGAGGACGACGAGCAAATTTTCAAGGGGACTTGCGTCCGCCCTCCGATGCACGATCTGAGCCATATAACCTAACAGCCCGGAGAGTCAGCAAATTCTGGAACAACAGGTTCTCAATAAAAAGTGTGTTGGGGAACGAGTAATTTCAAAAATTTCCACGCATCACGCAAGACCATGGTGATGGCATAGCAACGAGGGAGAGGTCCCGCCCACGCACTCGTAGACCAAAGCGAAGCGCGATAATAACGCTGTTGATGTAGTCAGACGACGCTCACGATCCGACCGATCCAAGCACCGAACGACGGCACCTCCGAAGTTCTGCACACGCTCAGCTCGATGACGATCCCCGACCCGATCCAAAGAAAGCGTCGGGAGGAGTTCCGCCAAGACGACAAGGCAGTGACGATCTTGATGTTCTACTCACGCGAGGGCTTTACTTAAGCTCCGCAACGATATGACTTCTCCGCGCAGGGTTTTCTAAGCTCACGACGATATGACCAAGGGAATATGGTGGAGGGGGGCACCAAGACACGGCTAAGGAACGATCACGAAGATCAACTTGTGTGTTCATGGGTGCCCCTGCCCCTGTGATATAAAGGAGGGAGGGAGGAGGAGGCCGGCCCTATGTGAGGCGGCCATGGGGGAGTCCTACTCCAACGGGAGTAGGATTCCCTTTCCTAGTCCAACTAGGAATCCTTCCATGTATTAGAGGAGAGAGAAGGAAAGGAAGGGAAAAGGAGAAGGAAGGGAGGGGCTCCCTAGTCCAATTCCGGACTAGTCCAAGGGCGGCGCGGCCACCCTTTTGGCCTTTTTTCTTTTCCCGTATGGCCCATTATGGCCCAATACGAATTCCTGTAACTCTCCGCAATTCAAAAATACCCCAATCACTCGAACCTTTCCAACTCCGAATATAGTCTTCCAATATATCAATTTTTACGTCTCGACCATTTCGAGACTTTCGTCATGTCCCCGATCTCATCCGGACTCAACTCCTTCGTACATCAAAACTCATAAACTCATAATAAAACCGCCATCGAAACCAAGCTGCATGGATCCCTACGGTTCGAGAACTATGTAGACATGACCTAGAACTATTCTCGGTCAATAACCAATAGCGGAACCTGATGCCCATATTGGCCTTTACATATTCTATTAAGATCTTTATCGGTCAAACCGCATAACAACATATTTTGTTCCCTTTGTCATCGTATGTTACTTGCCCGAGATTCGATCGCCGTATCCAATACCTAGTTCAATCTCGCCACCGCAAGTCTCTTTACTCGCTCCGTAATACATCATCTCGCAACTAACTCATTAGCTGCAATGCTTGCAAGGCTTAAGTGATGTGCATTACCGAGAGGCCTCAGAGATACCTCCGACAATCGGAGTGACAAAACCTAATCTCAAATACGCCAACCCAACATCCACCTTTGGAGACACCTCGTAGTAATTTTATAATCACCCAGCTTACTGCTAGACGCTTGGTAGTACCCAAAGTGTTCCTCCCTAAACGGAGTTGCATAATCTCATAGTCATAGGAACATGTATAAGTCATGAAGAAAGCAATAGCAACATACTAAACGATCGTGGTGCTAAGCTAACGGAATGGGTCATGTCAATCAGATCATTCAACTAATGATGTGACCTTGTTAATCAAATAACAACTCCTTGTTCATGGTTAGGAAACATAACCATCTTGATTAACAAGCTAGTCAAGTAGAGGCATACTAGTGACATACCGCTTGTCTATATATTCACACATGTATTATGTTTCCGTTAATACAATTCTAGCATGAATAATAAACATTTATCATGATATAAGGAAATAAATAATAACTTTATTATTGCCTCTAGGCATATTTCCTTCAGTCTCCCACTTGCACTAGAGTCAATAATCTAGATCACATCACCATGTGATTAACATCGATAGTTCACATCATCATGTGATTAACACCCATAGTTCACATCGCCATGTGACCAAGACCCAAAGGGTTTACTAGATTCAGTAATCTAGTTCACATCGCTATGTGATTAACACCCAAAGAGTACTAAGGTGTGATCATGTTTTGCTTTGTGAGAGAATCTTAGTCAACGGGTCTCGCCACATTCAGATCCGTATGTATTTTGCAAATCTCTATGTCAACAATGCTCCGCACGGAGCTACTCTAGCTAATTGCTCCCACTATCAATATGTATCTAGATCGAGACTTAAAGTCATCCAGATCGGTGTCAAAAGCTTGCATCGACGTAACCCTTAACGATTTAACCTTTATCACTTCCATAATCGAGAAACATATCCTTATTCCATTAAGGATAATTTTGACCGCTGTCCGTGATCTATTCCTAGATCACTATTGTACCCCTTGCCAAACTCAGCGTAGGGTATACAGATCCGGTACACATGCATGAGCATACTTTATAGAACCTATGGCTAGGTGCATAGGGAATGACTATCATTCTTTCTATCTCGCTCGCTGCGGTCGGGATTTGAGTCTTACTCAATTTCACACCTTTGAATACGTGCAAGAACTTTTTTCTTGACTGCTCCATTTTGAACTACTTCAAAATCTTGTCAAGGTATGTACTTATTGAAAAACTTATCAAGCCGCCTTGATCTATCTCTATAGATCTTAATGCTCAATATGTAAGCAGCTTCACGAGGTCTTTCTTTAAAAAACTCCTTTGAAACACTCCTTTATGCTTTTATATAATTCTACATTATTTCCGATCAACAATATGTCATTCACATATACTTATCGTAAATGCTTCTAGTGCTCCCACTCACTTTCTTGTAAATACAAAGCTTCTGCAAAAGTCAGATAAAACTATATGCTTTGATCACACTATCAAAGCGCTTATTCCAACTCCGAGATGCTTGCACCAGTCCATAGATGGATCGTCGAGCTTGTACATTTTGTTAGCCTTTAGGATTGACAAAACCTTCCGTTGCATCATATACAACTCTTCTTTAATAAATCCATTAAAGAATGTAGTTTTGACATCCATTTGCCGATTTCATAAATGTATGCATATCTAACATGATTCGGACAGAGATAAGCATCGCCACAGCTTGAGTAAATCTCATTGTAGTCAACACCTTGAACTTGTCGAAAACCTTCTGCGACAAGTCGAGCTTTGTAGATAGTAATACTACTATCAGTGATCTGTTTCCTCTTGAAGATCCATTTATATAATATGGCTTGCCGATCATCGGCAACTCCATCAAAGTCCACACTTTGTTCTCATATATGGATCCCATCTCAGATTTCATGGTCTCAAACCATTTCGCCGAATCTGGCTCATCATCGCCTCATAGTTCGTGAGGTTCATCATGGTCTAGTAACATGACTTCTAGAATAGGATTACTGCATCACCTGTGCGGATCTTACTCGAAGACCTACGAGGTTTGGTAGCAACTTGATCTGAAGTTTCATGATCATCATCATTAACTTCTTCACTAATTGGTGTAGGAATCATCGAACTGATCTCGTGATGAACTACTTTCCAATAAGGGAGAAGGTACAATTACCTCATCAAGTTCTACTTTCCTCCCACTCACTTCTTTCGAGAGAAACTTTTCTAGAAAGGATCCATCTTAGCAACAAATATCTTGCTTTCGGATCTCAGATAGAAGGTGTACCCAATAGTTACCTTTTGGGTATTCTATGAAGACGGATTCGATTTGGGTTCGAGCTATCAGTGAAAAACTTTTTCACATAAGCATCACAACTCCAAACTTTAAGAAACGACAGCTTAGGTTTATCGCTAAACCATAGTTCATACGGTGTCATCTCAACGGATTTAGATGGTGCCCCTATTAAACGTGAATGCAGCTGCCTTTAATGCATAACCCCAAAACGATAGTGGTAAATCGGTAAGATACATCATAGATCGCACTATATCAATATAAAGTACATTTACGAATGCTCGACACACCATAATGTTGTGGTGTTCCATGATGCGGAGCTGTGAAACTATTCCACATTGTTTTAATTGAAGACCAAACTCAGAATCAAAATTCATCTCCACGTATCGATCGCAGAAACTTTATTTTCTTGTTACGATGATTTTCCACTTCACTCAAATTCTTTTGAACCTTTCAACTATTTCGCACTTATGTTTCATCAAGTAGATATACCCATATCTGCTCAAATCATCTTGTGAAGGTCAGAAAATAACGATATTTGCCACGAAAGCATCAACACTCATTGATCGCATACATCGTATGTATTATTTCCAATAAGTCAAGAGTTTGTTCCATTGTTCCGAGAACGGAGTTTTAGTCATCTTGCCCAAACGGCACGGTTCGCAAGCATCAAATGATTCATAATCAAGTGATTCCAAAAGTCCATCAAGATGGAGTTTCTTCATGCGCTTTACACCGAATATGACTCCAAACGGCAGTACACAAATAAGTTGCACTATCATTATTAACTTTGCATCTTTTGGCATCAATATTATGAATATGTGTATCACTACGATCGAGATCCAATAAACTATTTTTATTGGGTGTATGACCATTGAAGGTTTTATACATTTAAACAGAACAACAATTATTCTTCGACTTTAAATGAATAACTGCTTTTGCAATAAACATGATCAAATCATATTCATGCTCAACGCAACACCAAATAACATTTATTTAGGTTTAACACTAATCCCGAAGTATAGGGAGTGTGCGATGATGATCATATCAATCTTGAACTACTTCCAACACTCATCGTCACTTCCCCTTCAACTAGTTTCTGCTCATTCTCAACTCTGCTTCGAAGTTACTACTCTTAGCAACCTAACAAGTATCAAATACCTCAGGGTTGCTATAAACACTAGTAAAATACACATCAATAATCTGTATATCAAATATACCCTTGTTCACTTTGCCATCCTTCTTATCCTCCACCAAATATTCTGGGGTATTTCCGCTTCCAAAGGACCATTTCCTATGCAGTGTAAGCACTTAGTCTCGTGCTTCTGGTCCAGCTTGGGCTTCTTCGTGGAGTGACAACTTGCTTGCCGCTCTTCTTGAAGTTCTCCTTCCCTTTGCCCTTTCCTTGAAACTAGTGGTCTTGTCAATCATCAACACTTGATGTTTTTCTGATTTCTACCTTCGCCGATTTCAGCATCATAAGAGCTTGGGAATCGTTTCGCCATCCCTTGCATATATTATAGTTCATCACGTAAGTTCTAGTAACTTAGTGATGGTGACTAGAGAATTCTGTCAATCACTATCTTATCTCGAAGATTAACTCCCACTTGATTCAAGCGATTGAAGTACCTGCATAATCTGAGCACATGCTCACTAGTTGAGCGATTCTCTCCATCTTTTAGCTATAGAACTTGTTGGAGACTTCATATCTCTCAACTCGGTATTTGCTTGAAATATTAACTTCAATTCCTGAACATCTCATATGGTCCATGACGCTCAAAACGCCTTTGAAGTCCCGATTCTAAGCCGCTAAGCATGGTGCACTAAACTATCAAGTAGTCATCATATTGAGCTAGCCAAACGCTCATAACGCCTTCGTCATATATTGAGCCAGCCAAACGCTCATAACGCTCTCTGCTCGCAATAGGTCCGTCTACCTAGCGTGCATTATGGACATAATTTTCAGGCAGCAATGAGGATAAACCTCAGATCACGGATCCAATCCAGATCATTGCTACTAACATCTTTCAATACAATTTTCTAGGAACACATATATAAAACATGGAAGCAACAACGAGCTATCGATCTACAACATAATTTGCAAATACTACCAGACTAAGTTCATGATAAATTAAAGTTCAATTAATCATATTACTTAAGAACTCCCACTTAGATAGACATCTTCTAGTCATCTAAGTGATTACGTGATCCAAATCAACTAAACCATGTCCGATCATCACGTGAGATGGAGTAGTTTCAATGGTGAACATCACTATGTTGATCATATCTACTATATGATTCACGTCGACCTTCGGTCTCCGTGTTCGAGGCCATATCTCATATATGCTAGGCTCGCCAAGTTTAACTCGAGTATTCTCGCTAGCAGCAACTGTTTTGCACCCGCTGTAGATGGACGAGAGCTTATCACACCCGATCATCACGCGGTGTCTCAAAGACGTAAGAACTTTGGCAACGGTGCATACCAGGGAGAACACTTCTTGATAATTTTAGTGAGAGATCATCTTATAATGCTACCACAATCAAAGCAAGATAAGATGCATAAAGGATAAACATCACATGCAATCAATATAAGTGATATGATATGGTCATCATCATCTTGTGCTTGTGATTCCATCATTGCTAACCGCCATGATCACCATCGCCACCGGGCGCGACACCTTGATCTCCATCGAGCATCATTGTCGCCTCGCCAACTATTGCTTCTAATGACTATCGCTACTGCTTAGTGATAAAGTAAAGCAATTACATGGCGCTTGCATTTGCTACAATAAAGTTGACAAACCATGGCTCCTGCCACCATCCGATAACTCGTTACAAAACATGATCATCTCATACAATAAAATATAGCATCACGCCTTGACCATATCACATCACAACATGCCCCGCAAAACAAGTTAGACGCCCTCTACTTTGTTGTTGCAAGTTTTACGGGCTGCTACGGGCTGAGCAAGAACCGCTCTTACCCACGATCAAAACTACAACGATATTTCGCCAAATAGACTCGCTTTAACCTTCTCAAGGACCGGCGAGCTACACTCGATTCAACTAAAGTGAGAGAGACAGACACCCGCCGTCACCTTTAAGCAACGAGTGCTCGGAGCGGTGAAACCAGTCTCGCCAGAAGTGACGCAGAATGTCGGTCCGGCCGCTTATCTCACAATACCGGCTGGAACCAAAGTATGACATGCTGGTAGGCAGTATGACTTGTATCGCCCACAACTCACTTGTGTTCTACCTGCACATGACATCAACGATAAAACCAGGCTCGATGCCATTGTTGGGGAACGAGTAATTTCAAAAATTTCCTACGCACACGCAAGACCATGGTGATGGCATAGCAACGAGAGGGGAGAGGTCCGCCCACGCACTCTCGTGAGACCGAAAGCGAAGCGCAGATAACAACGCTGTTGATGTAGTCGACGCCTTCACGATCCGACCGATCCAAGCACCGAACGACGCACCTCCCGAGTTCCGCACACGCTCAGCTCGATGACGATCCCCGGCTCCGATCCAGCAAAGTGTCGCCTGGATGAGTTCCACAAGTCAAGACGACGATGATGATGCAGGACGATCTTGATGTTCTATCACGCAGGACTTCGCTTTAAGCTCCAACAATATGACCGAGGTGGAATATGGTGGAGGGGGGCACCGCGACACGGCTAAGGAACGATCACGTAAGATCAACTTGTGTGTCCATGGGTGCCCCTGCCCCGGTGAGCATAAGGGAGGGAGGGGGAGGAGGCGGGCCTCTACTATGGCGCTGGCATGGGGGAGTCCCACTCCCACCGAGTAGGGATTCCCTTCCTAGTCCAACTAGGACCCTTCCATGTGTTAGAGTAGGAGAGAAGGGAAGGGAAAAGGAGAAGGATAAGGCCTTCCTCCCTAGTCCACTCCGACTAGTCCAGGGAGGGCGGCGCCACCCTTGGCCTTTTTTCTCTCTTTCCCTGTATGGCCCATTAAGTCCCAATACGAATTCCTCGTAACTCTCCGCATCCAAAAATACCCGAATCACTTGAACCTTCCGAACTCCTAATATAGTCTTCCAATATATCAATCTTACGCCTCGACCATTTCGAGACTCCTCGCCATGTCCCCGATCTCATCCGGGACCAACTCCTTCGTGACATCAAAACTCATAAACTCATAATAAAACTGCCATCAAACCTTAAGTTAGGACTTCACGGTTCGAGAACTATGTAGACATGACCTAGAACTATTCTTGGTCAATAACCAATAGCGGAACCTGATGCCCATATTGGCTCCTACATATTCTACGCCAAGATCTTTATCGGTCAAACCGCATAACAACATACTTTGTTCCTTTGTCATCGGTATGTTACTTGCCCGAGATTCGATCGCTTGTATCCAATACCTAGTTCAATCTCGCCACCGGCAAGTCTCTTTACTCGTCCAGAATACATCATCTCACAACTAACTCATTAGTTGCAATGCTTGCAAGGCTTAAGTGATGTGCATTACCGAGAGGGCCCAGAGATACCTCTCCGATATCGGAGTGACAAACCTAATCTCAAATACGCCAACCCAACATCTACCTTTGAGACACCTGTAGTAACTTCTTTATAATCACCCAGCTTACGCCAGGACGCTTGGTAGTACCTTAAAGTGTTCCTCCGGTAAACGGAGTTGCATAATCTCATAGTCATAGGAACATGTATAAGTCATGAAGGAAGCAATAGCAACATACTAAACGATCGGGTGCTAAGCTAACGGAATGGGTCATGTCAATCAGATCATTCAACTAATGATGTGACCTTGTTAATCAAATAACAACTCCTTGTTCATGGTTAGGAAACATAACCATCTTTGATTAACAAGCTAGTCAAGTAGAGGCATACTAGTGACATACTGTTTGTCTATATATTCACACATGTATTATGTTTCCGTTAATACAATTCTAGCATGAATAATAAACATTTATCATGATATAAGGAAATAAATAATAACTTTATTATTGCCTCTAGGCATATTTCCTTCAAAAGAACCAAATAGTCGACTGTCCGGACGCTGAAGCCTTTTTAAAGAAGCTTTTAAACACAACGCCCGAGATTTAATGGTTTACGCTGCATACCTCGCCAAGAGAAGCTAAGAACAATGGCCGCGCTTAATAAGTGCTCTCAAGGACGCCGCTTACAGAGAAGACAGTGGCTAGCGTAAGATGCAGCACTACCAGCGACTCCAGTACATCCGGAGGATCAGAGATGGAACGAGTCACTGCTAGGAAAGATCAATACCGAATAAAAAGCCCAAAGGGCACGGCGTCAACGCGGATTCAAAGCTCACGCCACAATAAAACACGGCCTCTAAGGACAACAGAGGATTTAGCTATCAAATTTAAAAATGTAAAATTTAGATCGGATATGTCAACCACAAGATTCGGAAGGCCTCGCAAACCATACCAACCGAAATTGTTGTTTTAAACAGTCCGCGACCAACGCCGGACACAAAGGGGCTTGATGCGCGAAGCGCAGGATGATTTGATTAACTCCCACAAAGAGAAAGCATCGGAAGTCAAAAGGTTTTCCCACAAGAAGTCAAAAGAGTAAACTCGGCTCACGCGGATAGTAACGGAAAACCAACACGGCACTCGCTTAAGACAAGTGTTTCACGTCCACCTTTAACGAACACCGAGATTGGATGTCAAAACCAATCACTTTCGACCATCCGGATTAGTCCGTATATCCGGAACGCAGGATAGACTCGCTCGATATTGATCCCATAATAGACGGACTGCATTAACGCAGGTTTTGATGGACGGGCGGTGAGGACTTAAATCGCTTAGATCCGGACATAATCTGCAAGTTGGATAGACCATACTGCATTCGGCATAGCCGCATTCTTCAAAGGAGGGCGCCAGTCTTCTACGCCTGTGTGCATAGCCATTATTACTAGAAGTTGTGTTCGTCACCGACAACTTCCGGACGAGAAAAGCTAACCTTTCATGTCGCCCCATTTAAAAGTAGCTATCAAGCATCATCGGCACGGAAGCTTTCATCCGCCTTCAATGTAATACCACATTACGCTGCCTCTTACGCTTAAAATGCCCGGTCCACGGGCATCATTTCATTAAAAGGTCGTTCGAGACCCCTGACACGGCCGACGAGTCCGAATAAATAAGCTTAGGGGCTACCTAGCCGCACATCCTTCACAAGGGTTTGCACATATAAGCCATAATGAGCTAGCATAGTCTCAGCTTTCTTAATCTATATTTCAATTTTTATGCACTTTCTCGAACGATTTCTTTTCCAACCAAGTTCTCTCTTTTACAGATGAACAGCCATGCACACCCGCCTGTGATACGGCACAACGGAGACACAAAGGCAGACGTGCAGTGAGGGACCTGCTAAGGACTCTTTTCAGACTAAGACCTCTACGTAAACCTTTCTTACTGCTCTTGTTGCTATAATCCTCGGTTTATCATTATAACCAGAGTGGAGATCGGCGCTTTTGCATCGTCCGCAGAAGAACCTGCCCGCATTGGACACAAGGGGCTTAGGGCTTTGTTTTGCCGCTATTATAAAGACCGAACACCTTCGGGAGTGTTCGCGCCTCGAAGTTAGGGCCTTATATGCATCAGCTCCAATCATGTCTTTGGTCAAATGTTGGGTTTGCCCTGCCTCGTGTTTTGCTGCCTTACGCTCAGATCATCGGCTAACGCTGCCCGTGGAGAACTACTGACAGCTCTGTGGCCGCTGGGCGAAAGCACCTCAAGAGAGAAAGCCGAAACTGAATCGCCATGATACAGGAGAGACTGGTCAACCACTGATCGACTATGGAATGTTTAGGATTCCTCCGCTGACGTAAGGGCCGCTTCCGCCAGTGCATATACGCGCCTAAATTCGAGAGAGTGCTATTCTTGTGGGCTATGTCGTAGCCCCACCTCGAACTCCATGGCTAAGTGAAAGTGATAAAGCATTATAGTCCGTTGCTCTCGCTTGTTACGCTACCACCACCTTTACAGACCGAGACGCCGGATTAAGTGTGAAAACGCGCTATTTTTATGAACACCGCCGCACTTGTGCGCGGGGGTCCGAAGTCGAATCGCCATCTTTCAGGTTATACACACGATACGAAGAACGGCCGCATAGGAGATATTCTATTACTTGAACGCACAAGTATAAAAGGCGCTATATCATAAATATCGCTTTTTATCATATAAACGCTCATCGAACGTAACATTTTTGAGCACTGCGATTTCATTACACGCAGCACCACGCAGCACTTCGCCAAAATAGTGCTCGGCGGGTAACCGTTATCATCCGAACCCGGGTCGCAACAGCGTGGCATCCATCTTCGCCCAATGTGTTCATGGCGAGCGCCATCCGCCAACACCTCTATGCAGGCCGACCGCTTATCGCTTTGATATGCGCACCGCCCCAAGAAATTGCTGCAATAAGCCAAAGTAACTCTTCTTCGGTTAGGCCTATCCGCCGGATATGGGTCACTATATCCGCCATAGCAAGCCCGACAACCTATTTAGCTCAGCCCACTCAGCCAAACGGTCGGTCACCGGAAGTGAACGTCCGGACTATGGAATTGAGACCAAAACAGCTTCTTCCGTCTTTGTGATCCTTTCCGCTTCAAAATGCACAACGGCATCCGCCGCGACTCGCGCTAAGTCCATATAAGGGTCCTCTCGACACCACACTGGCCCATTGAGCATATTTGGATCCGTGAACCTTCGGGCGAAAGCAGTAAAAGGCTTGCCAGCTACAATATCTCCTGCGGCGAGTTTTTCCTTTATAGCCCGTGACAGTAGAGCGGGCATCCTTGGCTTTGCGGGGGCCTCCTCGCAGGTCTTTCTTGCTTCCGCTTAGGGCGCTCCTTCCCAAGAGCCTCATTGCGTTGGTAGCATCTTTAACTTCACGGCCATTTCGCCATCTCTTCCCTCGCTTCGCAAGCAGGCGACCCTTTCGCCGCTTAACTCCTCGGGTCACTCGAGGTCAGCCGCCAGACATTCTTCCGCCTGCTCCTTGGCTTGAGCAAGTTCGCCCAAAGGCTCTCCACAAAGCAGCTGCACTATCCGTGCATTTCACGCGACATGTTGTAAGGAGATGGCTTCGCCCCTTACCAAGTGACCGCAAGAAGACTTACCTTGCGACTCATCAAGTCGCCTGCTGACCGCGCTGATGTCCGTGATTCGCAACATCGAAGTTGCCGCTTCTGTTCAGAACTCCATCAGTCCGGCCGCCCCTCGACGACCCGCCACCTGCATCGGCACGACGGGAATTTAAACTCATGATTTTGATCCTCGCATGACCGTCGATTTCGACAACCCACCGAGTCTCGTGGGCTACTATCTATACAGGCTATTCTATATGCAAAACTGTTAAAAGGTGTGTCATTTTTACGCATTCAAACCCCGCCAAAGAACTCGACGACAGGATCAGGTAAATTACTCGGGCGGACGAAATCCTTTCAATCACCATGCTCATCAATGCGATGATCTTCTCGAGATAGACGCCTCTCAAGCAGATCCTTCAATTGCACACCGCTTGGCGCCGAACTATCCGGCTTTGCCAAACCCGGGGGCCCTCCGTGACGCACATTCTTAGGCTCGTCCGCCCTATCCGACGGCCGCCTCGACGGAGGCGCTCGCTTTCATCATCTCCGGACGAAGGTCCCCTCAAGACGAGCTCATTTTAAGGAGGACGGAGATCCGAACTACAAGGTAAAAACTTTAGTTATCCTCGTAGCACAAATAGGGATGTCCCTTATTATAAAACTCCTTCTTTTTCTACTTACGGCTCGCTGGAGGGCTGACTTTAAGGGAGATTGTGCGCGGGCCTCCCGACACAGGACCTCTCGGCGAAGATTTCTTCCCCGCTTAGGGCTTTTTGCCCCGGTCCTGGAGGCAGTCCTCTTCTCCCTTGGAGGGAGGGATTTCGATCCCCTCTTTCAAGAGCCTCCTTAGGCGAGGCAGAGTTTTCTGCTTCCCCTTCGCTTTCCTCAAGGCGCAACTCAAGCATCCCGGACCAGCACGGGATCCGCGCGTCTCGGGAGGGGGCCGACACCAGATCAATTTTGCTTCCGCTTATTCTCTCTGTAGAAGGAAGTTGGTCATAAGGCTAATCATCGAAGGCAAACAAACGGTATGTCCGGACTCGAACTACTTACTTGAGTATCCGGCGATTGCAGCTTAGGCCAGCATCTCGGTCACCTGGACGCACTTGCGATCCGAAGAATAATTTGTACATCTCCGTGGGTGTCATACCCATGAAGTGTTGAAGAATCTGTGGCCTCCGGATTGAACTCCCATAGCCGGAGAGGGCGGCGCTTGCGGCGGGAGACGCCTAATCAAAGATAACCTGCATCATCACCACCATATCGACCTCCCTCGTTTGGAGATCTCATCTGCCTCGCAAGAGGGGCACGCCCTTTGACGGCCCCTGCTGAGCTCCTTGGTTGACCCACGACATCAACCGTCGTGGAGGTCCCGGCGGAATAAGGGCGGCGGTTTTTGTCTCGCGCCCTCGAACGGTAATATAGAACCTCTTTGCTGCCACGGGCCGAGCTCCTCTTGGAAGGAGCGAAGCCACACGGGCATCGCCTCTCTACTTATGGCCGCCGCCACACTCCGCTTGACGCCCATCATCTCGGCGCCATTATTGAAGGTCTTCAGCCACAGGTCAAGTGAGGTGACGCGAGGAAGGCTTCGCAGATGACAATAAATGCGGAGATATGGAGGATGGACCTCGAGCCAAATCGTGGAATTCCAACCCATAGTAAAACATGAGCCCTTCTCACAAAGGATCCATCGGGAAGCCTAAACCTCGGACGGAGGTGGGATACGAAACGACTATACTCACGCTTTGTGGGATGGCTTGCCCTTCGCGTGCAACCTCAGCGAAATCTCAAAGCTGTGTACTTGGCCTCCGCAGCTTTAGCACGCCCTCCGCCGTGACGGAGGAGGGCATCCACTGCCCCGAGGTCGGAACCGGACATCGTTGAAAGTTCAAGCGCCAATCTGGAGCTCTAGGTGCTGGAACTTGGAGCGGGAGAGGATTCGATGGAGGATTGAAGAAAAGAAACGAGCCTTGGTCCCTTATAAAGAGGGAGAATACCAAGAGCCGCTCTCGCGGACTGCTTGGGACTCGCCTCGATAGAGGGCGCGGCGAATAAGCGCCGTTGGGTTACCCACGTCCGTATTGATGAGAATCCCGGATTAAGGGAAACACGATCTCCGCTCGACAAGACGTAAAGGAAACCGCCGCTAAATGCGCTGAGGTGGTAAAGTAAAAACAATTCAAGTAATGGCTTGGTAGTGGTGTGACGCCATGCCACAAAAACGCCGCAGATTGAACTTGTGTATATATTATTCTTCTACGGTGGAATGTGGAATTTATTTTGCAGAGCCGACACTATCCTCGGTGTTCACAATCTTCTATCATCGGAGGAGGAACCCGCCTTGCAATGCCAAGCAATATACGCCACGGACTTATCGCCATTGAAGCCTGGTTCAGGGGCTACCGAGGGAGTCCTCGATTAGGGGTGTCCGGATAGCCGGACTACCATCATCACCGAACTATCATCAGCCGGACTATCATCATCGATCGGACTCCAAGACTATGAAGATACAAGATTGAAGACTTCGCCCGTGTCCGGATGGGACTTTCCTTGGCGTGGAAGGCAAGTTACGATACGGATATGTAGATCTCCTACCATTGTAACCGACTCTATGTAACCCTAGCCCTCTCCGGTGTCTATATAAAACGGATGGTTCTAGTCCAGAGGACAACAAACAACCCTTACAATCATACCATAGGCTAGCTTCTAGGGTTTAGCCTCCTTGATCTCGCTGGTAGATCCACTCTTGTAAACATCCACAATATCAATATCAATCAAGCAGGACGAGGGTTTTACCTCCATCAAGAGGGCCCAACCGGGTAAAACATCGTGTCCCTTGTCTCCTGTTACCATCCGCCTAGACGCACAGCCTGGGACCCCTACCCGAGATCCGCCGGTTTTGACACCGACAATGTGAATTCAGATCAATCTCGATTCCAACGCTCTTCGCTTCTCGAGATTCAAACCGTTGGGTATGAAGATGCACTTTGACTTTGGTGATCAAGAATTTCCCCAACGATTACCAAGAAGGTAAAGTCGCCAGGCTTTTGAGTGCATGGACCACCAACAGAAGCTCTAACGTAGCGGATAGTTATCCTCAAGTGGACGAATCATTTAGTAGCCGTCGAGAGTAATTACATGACGATCTCAAATGAGTATGCAAAACTTAGTCCTTGTCGCGAGGCGCCGCAACAGAGGTTGAAAGTCCTCAGGGAAAATCTAGTGGAACAAGCACGGAGCAGTATTGTCAGCGCTTTTTCAGTTCCTCGAAAGCTCAACTGCATGGTGGCGGCCCATTCAACTTTTTTATCTTTTCTTGAGGAGTTTGTTGAGGTTTAGCAACTTTGGAGAAATTTCGACGAAGCGAAGCGTAATAGCTCGCTAAACCGAGGAAACTCCAAACTTGCTTGACCGATTCAGGTGGAGTCCACCATATGACGGCTTGAACTCGCCGATTGACAGTAATGCCTTCTTACCAAAGATTATATATCCTAGATAGGTCACTCGCAAACAGAATTCACACCTAGAGAATTTGCATAAAGGCGGTGCCTCAAGTTTCATCAATACTAGCCTTTAGATGTTCTGCATGTTCTTCCTCATTCTTGAGTAGATGAGTATGTCATCGAGGTATACCACGACGAATTTATCCAAATACTCCATGAAGATTGAGTTCATTAACCGAGAAGGTGGCTCGAGCATGGTTAACCCGGGATATGACGGTGTACTCAGATTGGCTATAACGAGTAACAAAGGCCGCTTTTAGGAATGTCCCTGTTTGATTTTGATTTGATGGTAGCCCAACCTCAAATCCATCTTGAAAAGATCGAGGATCCAAAGAAGCTGATCATATGATACGTTGATCCCGGGAGCGGATACTTGTTCTTGATAGTGACCAAATTGATAGGTCGGTAATCCACAACCATCCGGATCCGCTCCATCCTTCTTCTGGATTTAAGAGGATCGGGCAAGCCCATGGAGATGAACTAGGACGGATGAAACCCTTTTGCAAGGACTCAATCGAGTTGTTTTTATGCTCGCCGTTCTAGGGTGCATATCTTATAAGGTCTTCTAGAAATTGGGACGGTTCCGGAACAAGATCTATCACGAACTCGACATCCTCGCATGTGGAACACCTCGCAGTTCTTCTCGAAAGACATCCGGAAAATCACGGATCAATGGAATATCTTCAAGGTCTGGAAGGGGTTGGTATTTATGAGAAGTCGACGCTAGCCACTCGGGTTAAAACATTAACCTGCTCTTGCCCAAGGATGGGTGAGTTGAACAGCTTCTAGTAGAGCAATCAATCTTAGCATAATGGGCTGACATCCACCCATACTCAAGATGATGTTTATGTCCGAGGACTTGAGAGCTATTAGAGATGCAAGAAAGACTAATCTGGTCGACAAGAATTTCATTCCCATGACTTATTCTAGAGGTTTGCCATTCAGAACTGTGGAGTCTGAATTTCCATGGAGGTGTGCATGTCACGAATCGTAGTGTTGTGCAATCGAGCATAGTTCTCGTAAATAAATGAATGAGATGCTCCAAAGATCAAAAAGAATAGTTGCCGGATGACAATTAATCATGAGCGCATCGAGGACTTCCACGCTTGGGATCCTAAAGGGTTTCAGCTGAAACATAGTTGACGTGGCCAACGAGCAAAGGGTACCACCTTTATGAGAGCACCTTTCCCTGGGCCGGGTTACCACGGCCAATGATTTTCCGATCCGACGGGGTTGTTCTGGGACACTCACGGATGTAGTGGCCCTCCACACTTGAAATAGGTTATCATGTTGGGACGAGCAGCATTAGCAATGCCACCATAAGTCTTGGGCGGTACATACTGCTGGTTGGGCGAGGCGCCCAAAGGATGGCCTCGAGTGAACTCCGGGTGGCAGAGCAAAGTTTGAATCCAGACCAAGCGCCGAGATCCAGAGCCGATGAAGAACCAAAGTCACGGAGTGCTTATGCGTGAAGCTTCAAAGTCGATCGTCCAGTTTCAAAGACCGATAGCCTTGTTGACTAACTTCTGGAAGGAAGTGCACTGCGCATTTAAGATCACGGCGGGTCGGGCTAAGTCCCTGGGAACCTTGCCGCTTTTTGCCGAGAAACCCTTCGGCATAACATTAGATTTCCAAACTCACGGTAAGTATCCACACCCCACCCGGTGAAGTTGCGAACCTTTCTTACGATCCATGAGACCTTCCGGATTGATGCTCACGAAAGGACAATTCAGCCCAAGTAGGTTTGGCCAACCGGCGATAGCCCTAATTCTCCCACCAAAGGCTAGGGCCTTCGAGGTGATAGGCGCAAAGGTAACCTTATCAGTTCAGCCACGCTGGCGAACGAGCTTGTGGGTGATGTAAGCACATCCTATCGAGAGGCTCAACGGAATGTTTGAACTTCGTGGATACAGCTTGACAAAGTCATTGAGTGACACCGATCATTCCTTCTGGCGGGGTTTGCTCAATCCGCCCAGGTTTATTGGTCTCCGCTATTTGCCTCCCCAACATAACCTCGCCAAAGAAGGCGTTGAGGCAGATTTACATTCCTAGTCTTTTCCTCCCCGAGCAGAGGATTGTTATGGTGTTGACCATCCTAGGAAACAAACAACGGTTTAAACAGGATGGCAGAATTTAGCAAAAGGAATGTAAGGATAAACGAATGCAGAGATGTTCATCCGTATGACATGGTAATATAAAACTGATATATATACCAACGGTCATACACACCATTCATAGTTTAGTACAAGCCCGACGGAGTACACTAAGGAAAGGCGCATCTCATCCAAGCATTCCAAACCCTATACATTATTTTTCACACTTCCGAATGATACACACTGTCATATTCCACACCGGACTGGAAATAAACTATTACAATACTAGGGATACTACTACTAACCCATACCCAGAGTCCTCATAAAGTCACCACCAAGCCCGAAGGGAACATGATCATCCGAAACGACGTCCGTGGGCTTAAAGGGACTTTGGCCGTGGTCCAACAAACGGCGGCAACGAGGTCCACGAGGAGGGTGATGCCTCCTACCTCACGCCACCCATAAAGTCGCGACCAGCCCGACAGGTACAAGTCCTCATGTCCATGTATCCGCTTGCAAGGTAAACCGAGTGAGGGCCCGATCGAAAGGGCATTAAAGAGCTCCATACGCAAGGCCCAATTTTCACGTCCTTGTCTTCCAAAGATCTCGAGTGGTGCAAGGAGTGAGTCTCATGGGATGCGGCCCGCATACCCCAAGGTAACCATGCCCGGGAGGGATGCCGCATGGCAAATCGGTGTTGCCAACAAGGCAGTTCCTCAAAATAGTCATCATTGAGTAGGTGATCCCGCACGGACATCCCAATAGTGATCCCAAGTCCATAAGAAGAGTGGAGCGTTCAGAGTCCTGGATAAGATGGATATATCCGCCGGACGATATTGGCTTTGATTAAAGTCTCTAAACTGCCCTCGACGGTATATTCGATACCATCGGTAACCGTTCCACCATCACCCAACTAACATGGCCGGTGACCACACACATCAATGCAACGGGTCGATAACCACTTGGTTCTGGAACGGTGGCCATCCGAAAGCACAGCCACAATGCAAAGACATTAGAATTTAGGAAAATCGGCAACATAACATCTGTAAATGCTCAAGAACAGATTTGAGACATTCAAAATCAGATTGCAAAACCACTCAACAACATCATATCAAGGTTCGTTCAACTGAAGCATACTAAAAGTAGTAGAAACTAAACGAGGTTAACCAACAATCCTAAGTTACTACGGATTAGTAACACGTGAACCCTAGAGAGAAGAGAGCCCAGTCCTATACCCACGAGAATGAGAAGAGGATGACCAGATCAGGGCATAAGGTAAAGGAGTAAAAAGAGCCTTACGCTCCTCCCACAATCAATTCCCCTACATATAACTAAAGCATTTCTAGACTCAACATCGACCAGTTTGGCTTAGAGAACCTACAGCAGTCCGCTCGATGCCAACGCTGTCGACCCCGATTCCAAGTCACATCGACCTAGCCGGTAACACTCATCACTTTGGCCTCACGACGGTATTCCACGGTGTCGCTTACCATGGCCCGAGACCGCTTGCCTTTTGGCTCACGATATGATAGTGTCGCTAGCATCCATATGACAAAGAACCCGGCCGATATGGCTAGTCATGAACCCAAAGCGCGCTAACCCATGGGGACATGCACATGAATCACATCGAGCATGTCGGTCATCAACGATGAATTGGCGTAGCAATGGTAAGGACTCGATCCCGGCTGTAGCAGGCTAGGCAGGACCAATATCACCACGGAATTTCAAGGGATGATATAGGAACGACGGAAACACATGCCAACCAGTCAATGTCCAAGCAGTAGTGCTGCTAGCAGGACTCGTGAACCGGCAAAGCGGACTACTATCGCCGAAGCACGAGACTACATTTCCATGAGAGGCTGCAAGGATAAACAACTAGATTGTCGATCCCACTCATACCAAGCATTTCAATCATACACAATATGCCCATATGAGTACATACAACATGGCATCACAACAAAACTCTACAACTCAAAGTACTTTGTTTAAGAGGCCCGAGGAGCCATACATAACATATCCATACATAGGGGTCAC
This sequence comes from Aegilops longissima, assembly GCA_021605205.1. Classification (NCBI taxonomy): domain Eukaryota; kingdom Viridiplantae; phylum Streptophyta; class Magnoliopsida; order Poales; family Poaceae; genus Aegilops; species Aegilops longissima. The sequence goes on along the minus strand of JAHIAM010002392.1, from coordinate 417 downwards.
ATGACCCAACACTCAAGTTACAAACAAAACAATGGAAGCAAACTAGTCTCGAGTACGACTCTAAAAGAAAGAAAGCTTGTTGAAGCCCTTCTATCTACAAAGGCCCTTCACAAGCTTTGGATCACCACCGGTGGCTAGTTCACTGCCGATGTCAAGGTCACATAAAACCCATCGGAGGAGGCAGGTTGTCGCCTAAAACATTAATTACAAACATGAGTAACGGAGGTACTCAAGAAATCTTACAAAGTAATCCTATCATACATGCACATTCTCAAGAAGGTGGTGGAGTTATTGCAGCAAAGCCAGTTTTGACTCTTGGCTGCTTATCCAAGTGACACACTTGAAAAGCATTTGTCGCAACGAGTCCACTAATCACCATCACAATATCCACCGGATCCTCTCTCGCAACCCAGAGAG
>JAHIAM010002391.1:0-106526 GCA_021605205.1 Aegilops longissima | reverse complement strand
CGCTTCATCGCCAACTTCAAAGCCGCACGGGCTACCGGCCTCCTGCCGTGGCGACATCGCCGCATCAAGCAACAGCCGGGAGAGACCACAGCAGAAGTACATCCAGCGCTTCAACAACGCCCGCCTCAAGATTCCCAAGGTGGTGAGAAGCCATCATCTCAGCCTTCTCCGGCGGGCGTGCGTGGCGTCAAGATGAAGGAGGAGCTATCAATACATGAAGACACTGTGCACATCCACAGAGCTGTTCAACTTGGCGACCAAATCGCCGGGGCTGAGGAAGCGCCTCTCCTCCTCGAGCTTTCGGCCGCTGATCCAGAAGAGAAGAAGCCCAAGGCCAAGGACGTGAAGCGCAAGGGGGCTGTCATGCTGGCGGCAGAACCAGACACCAAGCGAGGCAGGGATCAGCCCGAGTCATCCAAGGGAAGCCGGTACTACATGTACCACGACCTCCACACCCACAACACCAACGAATGCCAAGAGCTCAGGGCCATGCGAGAAGGGCGCATTGGCCGATGCCCCGAGCGCAATGATCAGGGCTACGGCCAAGGAGGAGGAAGAGGCGCAGGATGCTGGGAAGACCGTGGCCCTCGCCAAGGATGGCGTGACAGACCTCGCGAGGACCGCTGGCAGGACCAGCCTCGTGAGGGAGGTTGGAGGGACCAATCTCGTGAGGATCGCCCTCAAGGCAACGCGGGGCTCCCACCTTTGCCACAACCACCAAGGAGGTATGAAGACAATCATCAGGACGAGGGGGCTGGGGGCTTCCAGGAGCCGCGCGCGATCGCTTGCATCCTGGGTGGCGCTCAGGCCCCAGCCTCTCAGCGCATCTTCAAGAAGTTTGCTCGCGAGGTGAATGCAGTCCTCCCCAGGCATGAGGCCACACGCCCTCTCAGGTGGTCATCGTGCGTTATCGCATTCAGCTCAGCGGATTAGCTCAAGTGCGCGGCAACGGCCGGAGTCCTCCCCATGCTTTGCTCGCCAGTCATCAGCAACGTGCAAGTCACCAGGACCCTCATCGACGGTGGAGCAGTGTAACAACCCGGATGCAATTTTCCATATTCGTAACTCCAACTCTTGCCTTTTCCGGAGATGTGTTATGATATTTCCTTCGTGGTTGGGGTTTTGTCTTTTGTTTTGCATTTTGTTCATGTCTTGCTCTTCATCTCATCGCATCATGTGCATTGCATCTGCATGTTTTCATAAAACTCGTAGTCGTTTGTAGTTGCGGTTTCTCTCTTTGTCTCCGTTTATCTTTTGTCAAGCCCTCTTGCCTTCGTCGACCTCTCTCAAACCCCCTCGCGCGCGCGTCCTAAACTCCCCCGAACCCAAACCGCTCGGTCATGACCGTTGGGTCCGGATCATCTCCAAACATCTACAAAACATCTCCGTTTTCTTATTTAGACTCCCTATCTATTTATTTCTCGTCCGTCCGATTAAAATCGGAGGGACCAAATACCCGTATCTAAAAATCCTCTTACTATATATAAGACCATCACCTACCAAATCATCCCAACCCTAATTTCTAGGAGGTTTGTCCCCATCTCCGCCGCCACCATCTTCCTCGGGATCCATCCCGAGCCAACCCCCTCTCCACCTGCTCGATCCAATCCATCGATCCACTGCCTCCCTTGGTTCCCCACCAACGAGAGCCCGCACCCATGATCCAAATCCTCCCCGACCTCTCCCTCTCGAATCGACCCCGCGCTCGATCCCGAATGGATCAAGGCGCTGCCTTCGCTCCCACAACCCCTCAAGATTCATCCCGAGACCAACCAGCTCGCCCCGAGCCTCCTCGCCGGAGTAGCAGCAGTAGCCGGCGACCGGCGCCTCCGCCTCTGCTTCCCTGCTCCAAATCGAACGCGAAGCCGCCGCCCTGGAGTTTCTCCGCCACCGGCGCCCTTCTCCAGTGCCCCAAGCCCCGAGCCTCCCCGTGCTCCTTCACCTCGCCTCGTCGTCCCGTGACCGGCCTCGCTGCCGGCGACCACGGCAAGGACCGGTCTCGATCCCCCTCCTCTCTGTCCTCCACTCCGTTTTCTTCTCCTCCCTCTCCTGATTTCTCTCTCTCATGTACCTGTCTCTCTCTCAGGTACACACGAGCAACGCCATGGATGCAGTAGCTTGACCCCGCCGCGGCCTCGACTCCTCTGCTCCGGTCGTCAGCGCCGGAACGCGCCACCACAGAGCCACAGCCGAGCCCCACGGCGCTCGTCGTCGTTGACCCCGAGTGCGCCTTAGCCGCCCTTCTCCCTCCGCCTTGCCCGCTCGCCATGGCCTCGAGCTCCGCCGCACCAAGTCCGTCCCCGCGTCGTCCCTGCACCGGCGCCGTCCAAGCCCGTTCCCGGCCAGATCCGGACGGCCAAGACCTCGCCGCCCCTTTGCCCCGCTCGCCGGAGCTCTGCTCCCGGTCACCGGCGCCCTGCGTCGCCGGCAGCCGTTCCCGCCGTCCGTCGCCATGAACCTGCTGCTGCCGCCTCTGTTCTTCAGTAACAAGCAGCAGCTCCCTTCGCCCGCGTTGACCGCTTCCACTCCAGCGCGCCCTGGCCCAGCTCGAGCGCCCGCGTGGGCCACAGGCAGGCCGGCCCAGCGCGCCCCCCCTGCCTGGCCTCCTCCCCACCGAGCTGGCCCATGAGGCCTGGTGAGCAGCCCCCGCCCCCTGTGCACTGTTGGGCCAGCCTACAGATTCGGCCCGCATGTGTTTTTTTTCCTGTTCTGGACGATTTAGCTAATATTCCTGAGACTGCAGTTTTACAGATTAGACTCTCATGTTCATGCATCAATAACTAATTAACTGTGCATCGGATTAAAATGTTTTATATATGTAAAATGCTCAGAAAATTGTGTAGATTAATAATATGCCATTTTCATCCATGTTAAAAATGTTTAGCTTGCTGTTTATTTAACTTTGCTAATATGCCATGTTAAAATGCTTTAATTCATAACTAAATAACTGTAGCTCGGATTTTAATAAACTTCATATGCAAATGGGGTGGAAAAATGCCTAGTTTAACATGGTGCAGTTTATTTTCCTGTTTAACAACAATAAAATATATTTTAGGACAGAACAATACCAAAACAAAACTTGCACATGAGGATTTTCCGGAATTGTTGTTTGATGTTTCCGGCCTCATTTAAACTTGCCTAGATAGTGTAGTTTTATTATGTTTCACCTCTTGCCATGTTTAACAACATTTAATATTGTTGTGTACCTAAACGAGATCAAACTAAATATGTCAATGTGGTGTTTTGTCAATATGCAACCCGTTGCATATTGAGCTCCACTTAATTTGTAGTATTGTTTGTTGCACTTTGCCATGCCATGCCTCGTTAAACCGGACATGCATCATACTTGATTGTGCATCTTGCCATGTTTATGCTTGTGCATTTATCATGTTACTTGTTTCTTTCCGGTGTTGCTTCTCGGTTCCGGTAATGTTGCGATTGTGAGGATTCGTTCGACTACTTCCGTTCGTCTTCTTCATGGACTCGTTCTTCTTCCTAGCGGGATTTCAGGCAAGATGACCGCTACCCTGGATCTCACTACTATCATTGCTATGCTAGTTGCTTCGTTCTATCGCTATGCTGCGCTGCCTATCACTTGCTTATCAAGCCTCCCAAATTGCCATGAACCTCTAACCTTTGTCCCCTTCCTAGCAAACCGTTGTTTGGCTATATTACCGCTTTCGCTCAGCCCCTCTTATAGCGTTGTTAGTTGCAGGTGAAGATGAAGTTTGTTCCTTGTTGGAACATGGAGATGTTGTTCCTTGTTGGAACATGTCTACTTGTTGGGATATCACAATATATCTTATTTAATTAATGCATCTATATACTTGGTAAAGGGTGGAAGGCTCGGCCTTATGCCTGGTGTTTTGTTCCACTCTTGCCGCCCTAGTTTCCGTCATATCGGTGTTATGTTCCCGGATTTTGCGTCCCTAACGCGTCGGGTGATTTATGGGACCCCTTGACAGTTCGCTTTGAATAAGACTTTTCCAAAGAAGGCCCAACCTTGGTTTTACCATTTGCCTCACCACCACCTATACCCTTCCTTGGGTCGGCCAACCCAAGGGTCATCTTTATTTTAGCCCCGGGCGGTGCTTCTCTAAGTGCTGGTTCAAAGCGAGCACTTTCTTGAAACCACCACGGGAAACTTCGAGGCTTGGTTTTACTCGTAGCTTTGTCTCATCCGGTGTTGCCACGAGAACGAGATATGTGCAGCTCCTATCGGGATTGCCGGTGCATCGAGCGGTCTTGCTGGTCTTGTTTTGTTCTTTGTCGAAATGTCTTGTAGCCGGATTCCGAGACTGATCGGGTCTTCCGGGAGAAGGAATATCCTTCGTTGATCGCAAGAGCTTATCATGGGCTAAGTTGGGACACCCCGCAGGTATAAACTTTCGAGAGCCGTGCCCGCGTTATGTGGCGATGGGAATTTGTTAATATCTGGTTGTAGTAAACTTGAAGCAAACTCTTCTAAAATACACCAACCGTGTGCGTAACTAGTGAGTGTCTCTTTTTCGGGTTGATCGAGAGGAGAACACGGTTTCGGGTTATGTCGGCGTAAGTAGGAGTTCAGGATCACTTCTTGATCATTACTAGTTGACGACTGCTTTGTTTCTCTTCCTGCTCTTATTTGCGTTGGTTAGCCACCATATATGCTTAGCATTGCTGCAACCTCACCACTTTACCCCTTCCTTTCCCATTTTAAGCTTTGCTAGTCTTGATACCCATGGTAATGGGATTGCTGAGTCCTCGTGGCTCACAGATTACTACACCACCAGATTGTGTACAGGTTTGCGATGATCATGACGCGAGAGCGATATTTGCTTGCTTTGGAGTTCTTCTTACGCTTCTTCTTCGATCGAGGATAGGTTCGGTCGGCAGCCTGGGCTAGCGAAGTGGATATTGTTTGAGTTTACTTTTATGTTTCATCCGTAGTCGGATGTTGATCTTGTATGTTGTATTGATGTATTCATGTGTCATTGTATGTATTGGAGGTATCCCCACTATTATGTAATGTTGATGTAATGATATCCACCTTGCAAAGCGTCTTCAAGATGCGCTTCTATCCTTGGTGGGACCTTCGAGTTCCTTTAGGATAGGGTCGCATCTTGGGCGTGGCAAGCAGGACTCAACGTCCTGTCTGTCGAGACATTCAACAATCTCCAAGTGCCATACGATCAGCTTTAGCCAACCAAGCCTTTCTCAGGAGTCACCGATGGCTCCACCATCCCGATAGGGCAAGTTCGTCTTCTCGTCACCTTCGGACGGCGCAACAACTACCGCACCAAGCTCATCGACTTCGACGTCGCCCACATTCGCCTGCCATACAATGCCATCCTCGGGTACCCAGCCTTGGCCAAGTTCATGGCAGTGACTCACCATGGCTACAATGTCCTCAAGATGCCAGGAAGCGGAGGAGTCATCACAGTACCTTGTGAGGAAAGGGATGCGGTGTGCTCTCTTGAGCGCGCCTTCCAAGCCGCAGCAATCGAAGACCCAGATCACAGGAGCGGGAGACTTCCTGAGGCGATCCCTAAGAAGAAGAAGGCTTCGCTTGGTCCAGGCCCTCACGAGGGAGGCACCTCTGAAGGCGTGGCATCAGGACCCGCGCCCGCCGCCCTCTGTCGCATAGGAAGGCGCGCCCGGCGCCCTCCTCAGGCGAGGCTCGGGGGTTCTTTCATGGCGAGCCACCGACCTAGCCGAGGTCACGAGGGAGGCGCTCGAGCACCACTTGGAGGCGTGCTTCAAGGCACGTTTCCCTCAGGAAGGTATGAGACAAGGAGGGCCAAACCCTCAGGAGTTCATCGCGAGGAACACCCAGGAGTTGCAGGAGTCAAGAGTCATACGCGGCTGTCGCCGCCAGCCTGCCATGGCCCCACATCCGGGCGAGGATGCCGGGCTGCGGACCTGCATCGACATACCAGGGCTTAATCGGGCCGCGTCTCAGGAGCGCCTCTGGCCCTCGCGCGTGGGGCGTTGTGAGGGTCCACCTCACGGCTACGTTCGCATGCCTCTCGGCCTGCCGAGCGCCCATCAGCGCCTGCTGAGGTGTGCTCTGGAAGCTCAGGAGGTCAAGCAGCATGCGGTCCTGGCAGAGATGGAGATGGCTCTCGAGGAACCCCCCGTGCCCCCGGAGCCTCCCGAGGCTCCAGGTCCGGAGGGCTCGTGAGGACCGGCTTCCTCATCACGCGTCATCCGCTACCTCAACATCCCGCCGTCTCCGACCATATCAGGTGATACCTTTCCAAGTTCCGCTTTCAGCTGGGAGCGCCCCTCGGGCTGCATCATTCCCAGGCCGTGTGGGTCCGTTCCTGCGGCATGTATCCGTTTTGCTTATGTTCTTTACTTACCTTGTTGGGGGCGCCCCTCGGGCTGCATTATCCCCAAGCTGCTCGGGCCAGGCCCAGTGGCGCATGCTTTCTCCGCACCTATCTAGATGGATTCGCTCATTCATACATAACATGCTTGACCTAATCGCCTGCTCGATTGACGCCTACCTCTTGAGCCACGCGCTCGGGCATGGCACTTGCGCACGGGTCCGTCCCTGCAACGCCGATAAATCTGAGTGGCTGAGCTCTGGCCGCGGCAGCCCCGCAAGGCGCCACCTCACCAAGCCCTCAGTGCCCCCGATCACTCCCTCGGAGCGACCAGTGGTTGGCAGGCAACCGTAACAGCAAACCTTGTTTCCCCTTGTGATTGGTGCATAGGACCCGCTCCAGGAGTAACGCCGACGGCATCGCGAGCCTTCTCTCCTCCTCTCCCGCGCGATCCGCTTGCATGTTAAAAGGGGGGGGGTACCTGAGCATCGCGACTCATGGGCTCCTACTGGCTCTCCAGCCCTCACCCCCTGGCCTTGACCCACGGCATCGCGACCTGTCATACCAGCGGCGGCTGAGCTCGCTCGAGGGCCGGGACCTGAGGACGTAGAGCACTAAGGAAAGCACGGGGGAGAGGGAAGAAGCTCGCGAGGTCCCGACCCAGCAACACCGCAGTTGCTGTCGCAGACACGTCACCTCATCGAACGCCGCTCCAAACCCGCAAGATAAGTCACGCGAAAACTGATCCGCCTCAGCGCTAAAACCCTCTCCTACTGCTATTCTGTCACGGCAAAGCTGCCTACCTTCCTTGCCCAGTGGAGGCTGCTTGAGCGCTAAAGGGGACCTCCTGAGCATCGCGACTCAGGGGCTCTTACTGGACCTCGGGCCGCTCACCTCCTGACCTTGACCCACGGCATCGCGACCCGTCATACCAGTGACGGCTGAAGCCTACCTGGGGACCAGGACCTGTCGGCACAGAGCATCGAGCCCTCGTGAAGAAAGAAAGGGGGAGTTGAGCCGGGGCAGAACAAGCATCTCGCACCGATTCATCATAGGGACATAATATTCACAAAAACATAGCCAGTGCCTTACATACCCCCGCGGGGTGCTACTTCGATTCTTTGCAGGAAATAAAGGGTGCTAATCCTAAGGAACGCCGACTACGCGTGCCTCTGTAGGGGACGCCATCATCAACAGTGGGCCGCCAGGCGCCGGCGTCAACCCCATCCAGATCACCGGCTCCGGTAGCCTGCAGCGCCCGCCCGGCTTCGAGCGCGGCGCGAGCTCGGGGGCTCGTAGCTGTCGTCGCTCGTCTCCGGAGTCGCCAGAAGTTCGACGGAGGCGCTGGACCCTTCAGCCCCTTCGCTGCTGCTCGAGGAGCTGCCGAGGGGGCGACCGGCGGGCCTAGTCCCCGTGACGACGACGCCCCGACCGCCCTTCTCAGGGCAGCATTCCAGCCAGCGTCCTTCCGCGTCGAAGACCTTGAAGAACATCAAGGAAGCGCCATCGTATTCCAGGTGGATCACGAGGGCGCTCCTCGTCCGGCAGACCAGGGTGATCTCGCCCCAGCCTCGGGTCATGCAGACCTTGCCCGGAGCGACGACCCCAACCTCCGCTCCGGTCGCAGGGGTGCTGCAGCCAGCATGCTGCAACCAGAGCTCCAGAGAGCTCCTCTGCGGGATCTCGAAGGCGAAGGAGCGAGGAAGGCGAATCCAAGATTGAGGAGGCATGGCGGCGTGAAGCACAAGCTCTCGGGAGGAGCCCTCAGCATGGACTCCAGGAGCAACGACGCGCACCGCCGTGACCCGCCGGCGCTGACGGCGGCGTCGTCCGTGGCGCTTGGCGTCTACTCCTCCAGGGCCCTCGATGCGGGCGTACAAGGGCAGTGGGAACCCCGGCGGTGGCCGCTCTGTTGGGGAACATAGTAATTTCAAAAAATTTCCTACGCACACGCAAGACCATGGTGATGGCATAGCAACGAGAGGGGAGAGTGTCTGTCCACGTACCCTCGTAGACCGATAGCGGAAGCGTTATAACAACGCGGTTGATGTAGTCGTACGTCTTCACGATCCGACCGATCCAAGCACCGAGCGTCGACACCGCCGAAGTTCTGCACACGTTCAGCTCGATGGCGATCCCGGACTCGATCCAGCAAAGTGTCGGGATGAGTTCCGTCAACCGCGACGGCGTGGTGGCGATGATGATGCTCCACCGGCGCAGGCCTTCGCCTAAGCTCCGCGACGATATGACTTCTCCGGCGCAGGGCTTCGCCTAAGCTCCGCAACGATATGACCGAAGTGGAATATGGTGGAAGGGGGCACCGCACACGGCTAAGGAACGATCCGTAGATCAACTTCTGTTCTGGGGTGCCCCCCTGCCCCCGTATATAAAGGAGGGAGGGAGGAGGAGGCCGGCCCTAGTAGGGCGCGCATGGGGAGTCCTACTCCCACCGGAGTAGGATTCCCCTTCCTAGTCCAACTAGGAGTCCTTCCATGTATTGGGAGTAGGAGACAAGTAAGGGAAGAGAGAAGGAGGGAAGGAAGGGTGCGGCCTCCCCCTAGTCCAATTCGGACTAGGCCATGGGGGCGCGCGGCTTGCCCTAGGCAGCCCTCTCTCTTCCCGCAGGGCCCAATAAGGCCCAATACTTCTCCCGGCGAATTCCGTAACTCTCCGGTACTCAAAAATACCGAATCATTGGAACCTTTCCGAACTCGAATATAGTCGTCCAATATATCGATCTTTACGTCTCGACCATTTCGAGACTCCTCGTCATGTCCCCGATCTCATCCGGGACTCAACTCCTTCGGGACATCAAAACTCATAAACTCATAATATAACTCATCATCGAAACCTTAAGCGTGCGGACCCTACGGGTTCGAGAACTATGTAGACATGACCTAGAACTATTCTTGGTCAATAACCAATAGCGGGACCTGGATGCCCATATTGGCTCCTACATATTCTACGAAGATCTTTATCGGTCAAACCGCATAACAACATACGTTGTTCCCTTTGTCATCGGTATGTTACTTGCCCGAGATTTGATCGTCGGTATCCAATACCTAGTTCAATCTCGTTCTCGGCAAGTCTCTTTACTCGTTCGTAATGCATCATTCCGTAACCAACTCATTAGCTACATTGCTTGCAAGGCTTATAGTGATGTGCATTACCGAGAGGGCCCAGAGATACCTCTCCGACAATCGGAGTGACAAAACCTAATCTCAAATCGCCAACCCAACATGTACCTTTGGAGACACCTGTAGTACTCCTTTATAATCACCCGATTCGTTGTGACGTTTGGTAGTACCAAAGTGTTCCTCCGTAAACGGAGTTGCATAATCTCATAGTTACGGGAACATGTATAAGTCATGAAGAAAGCAATAGCAACATACTAAGCGATCAAGTGCTAGGCTAACGGAATGGGTCATGTCAATCAGATCATTCTCCTAATGATGTGATCCCGTTAATCAAATGACAACTCATGTCTATGGTTAGGAAACATAACCATCTTGATTAACGAGCTAGTCAAGTAGAGGCATACTAGTGACACTCTGTTTGTCTATGTATTCACACATGTATTATGTTTCCGTTAATACAATTCTAGCATGAATAATAAACATTTATCATGATATAAGGAAATAAATAATAACTTTATTATTGCCTCTAGGGCATATTTCCTTCATCTCCCACTTGCACTAGAGTCAATAATCTAGTTCACATCGCCATGTGATTTAACATCAATAGTTCACATCTATATGTGGTTAACACCCATAGTTCACATCGACATGTGACCAACACCCAAAGGGTTTACTAGAGTCAGTAATCTAGTTCACATCGCTATGTGATTAACACCCAAAGAGTACTAAGGTGTGATCATGTTTTGCTTGTGAGATAATTTTAGTCAGCGGGTCATCACATTCGAGCCGTAAGTATTTTGCAAATTTCTATGTCTACAATGCTCTGCACGGAGCTACTCTAGCTAATTGCTCCCACTTTCAATATGTATCCAGATTAAGACTCAGAGTCATCTAGATTAGTGTTAAAACTTGCATCGACGTAACCCTTTATGACGAACCTTTTTTCACTTCCATAATTGAGAAACATATCCTTATTCTACTAAGGATAATTTTGACCGCTGTCCATTGATCTACTCCTAGATCACTATTGCACTCCCTTGACAAGCTTAGTGGTAGGGTATGCAATAGATCTGGTACACAGCATGACATACTTTATAGAACCTATGGCTGATGCATAGGGAATGACTTTCATTCTCTTTCTATCTTCTGCCGTGGTCGGGTTTTGAGTCTTACTCAATCTCACACCTTGTAACACAGGCAAGAACTCTTTCTTTGACTATTCCATTTTGAACTACTTCAAAAATCTTGTCAAGGTATGTATTCATTGAAAAACTTATCAAGCGTCTTGATCTATCTCTATAGATCTTGATGCTCAATATGTAAGCAGCTTCACCGAGGTCCTTCCTTGAAAAACTCCTTTCAAACACTCCTTTATGCTTTGCAGAATAATTCTACTTCATTTCCGATCAACAATATGTCATTCACATATACTTATCAGAAATGTTGTAGTGCTCCCACTCACTTTCTTGTAAATACAGGCTTCACCGCAAGTCTCAGATAAAACTATATGCTTTGATCACACTATCAAAGCGTTTATTCCAACTCGAGATGCTTGCACCAGTCCATAGATGGATCGCTGGAGCTTGCACATTTTGTTAGCTCCTTTAGGATTGACAAAACTTCTGGTTGTATCATATACAACTCTTCTTTAATAAATCCATTAAAGAATGTAGTTTTGACATCCATTTGCCAGATTTCATAAAATGTGGCAATTGCTAACATGATTCGGACAGACTTAAGAATCGCTACAGCTTGAGAAAATCTCATTGTAGTCAACACCTTGAACTTGTCGAAAACCTTTTTGCGACAAGTCGAGCTTTGTAGATAGTAACACTACTATCAGCATCATCTTCCTCTTGAAGATCCATTTATATAATATGGCTTGCCGATCATCGGCAACTCCATCAAAGTCCATACTTTGTTCTCATACATGGATCCCATCTCAGATTTCATGGCCTCAAGCCATTTCATGGAATCTGGGCTCATCATCGCTTCCTCATAGTTCGTAGGTTCATCATGGTCTAGTAACATGACTTCCGAACATGATTACCGTACCACTCAGTGCGGATCTTACTCTGGAAGACCTCGAGGTTTGGTAGCAACTTGATCTGAAGTTTCATGATCATCATCATTAACTTCCTTACTAATTGGTGTAGGAATCACTGGACTGATTCCCTGTGATGAACTACTTTCCAATAAGGGAGAAGGTACAATTACCTCATCAAGTTCTACTTTCCTCCCACTCACTTCTTTCGAGAGAAACTTCTTCTCTAGAAAGGATCCATCTTAGCAACGAATGTTTTGCCTTTAGACCTGTGATAGAAGGTGTACCCAACAGTTTCCTTTGGGTATTCTATGAAGACGCACTTCTCCGATTTGGGTTCGAGCTTATCGGTGAAAACTTTTTCACATAAGCATCACAACTCCAAACTTTAAGAAACGACAGCTTAGGTTTACTGTTAAACCATAATTCATACGGTGTCGCCTCAACGGATTTAGATGTTGCCCTATTAAACGTGAATGCAGCTGTCTCTAATGCATAACCCCAAAACGATAGTGGTAAACTGATAAGAGACATCATAGATCGCACCATATCCAATAAAGTGCGGTTACGACTTTCGGACACATCATTATGCTGTGGTGTTCCATATGGCGTGAGTTGTGAAACTATTTCACATTGTTTCAAATGAAGACCAAACTCGTAACTCAAATATTCATCTCCACGATCAGATCGCAGAAACTTTATTTTCTTGTTGCGATGATTTTCCACTTCACTCTGAAATTCTTTGAACCTTTCAACTATTTCAGACTTATGTTTCATCAAGTAGATAAACCCATATCTGCTCAAATCATCTGTGAAGGTCAGAAAATAACAATACTTGCCACGAGCATCAACATTCATTGGATCGCATACATCGGTATGTATTATTTCCAATAAGTCAAGAGCTTGTTCCATTGTTCCGAGAACGGAGTTTTAGTCATCTTGCCCAAAAGGCACGGTTCGCAAGCATCAAATGATTCATAATCAAGTGATTCCAAAAGTCCATCGGCATGGAGTTTTCTTCATGCGCTTTACACCAATATGACCTAAACGGCAAGTGCCACAAATAAGTTGCACTATCATTATTAACTTTGCATCTTTTGGTTTCAATATTATGAATATGTGTATCACTATGATCGAGATCCAATGAACCATTTTCATTGGGTGTGTAACCATATAAGGTTTTATTCATGTAAATGTAACAACAATTTATTCTCTTACTTAAATGAATAACCGTATTGCAATAAACATGATCAAATCATATTTATGCTCAACACCAAATAACACTTATTTAGGTTCCACACTAATCCCGAAAGTATAGGGAGTGTGCGATGATGATCATATCAATCTTGGAACTACTTCCAACACTCATCGTCACTTCCCTTCAACTAGTCTCTGTTTATTCGTAACTCCTGTTTCTAGTTACTAATCTTAGGAACCTAACAGTATCAAATACTCGGGGCTACTATAAACACTAGTAAGGCACACATCAATAACCTGTATATCAAATATAACCTTGTTCACTTTGCCATCCTTCTTATCCGCCAAATATTCAGGGGTAGTTCGCTTCAAAGGACCAGTTCCATTGCAGCAAAAGTACTCGGTCTCGGGCTTAGGTGTAGACTTGGGCTTCTTCACTCGAGCAGCAACTTGCTTGCCGTTCCTTTTGAAGTTCCCTTCTTCCTTTGCCATTTTCCTTGAGACTAGTGGTCTTGTCAACCATCAACACTTGATGTTTTTCTTGATTTCTACCTTCGCCGATTTTAGCATCGCGAAGAGCTCGAGAATCTTTTTCGTCATCCCTTGCATACTATAGTTCATCACGAAGTTCTACTAACTTAGTGATGGTGACTAGAGAATTCTGTCAATCACTATCTTATCTCGGAAGATTAACTCCCACTTGATTCAAGCGATTGAAGTACTCGGACAATCTGAGCACATGCTCACTAGTTGAGCGATTCTCCTCCATCTTTTAGCTATAGAACTTGTTGGAGACTTCATATCTCTCAACTCGGGTATTTGCTTGAAATATTAACTTCAATTCTGGAACATCTCATATGGTCCATGACGTTCAAAACGTCTTTGAAGTCCCGATTCTAAGCCGTTAAGCATGGTGCACTAAACTATCAAGTAGTCATCATATTGAGCTAGCCAAACGTTCATAACGTCCAGATTCGCTCATATTAAGCTAGCCAAACGCTCATAACGTCGCATCTGCTCCTGCAATAGGTCCGTCACCTAGCGGTGCATTAAGGACATAATTCTTCACAGCAGCAATGAGGATAAACCTCAGATCACGGATCCAATCCGCATCATTGCTACTAACATCTTTCAATACAATTTTCTCTAGGAACACATATGAAAACATATGGAAGCAACAACGCAAGCTATTGGTCTACAACATAATCTGCAAAATACTACCAGGACTAAGTTCATGATAAATTAAAGTTCAATTAATCATATTACTTAAGAACTCCCACTTAGACAGACATCTCTCTAGTCATCTAAGTGATCACGTGATCCAAATCAACTAAACCATAACCGATCATCACGTGAGATGGAGTAGTTTCAATGGTGAACATCTTATGTTGATCATATCTACTATATGATTCACGCCGACCTTTCGGTCTCCGTGTTCCGAGGCCATATTTGCATATGCTAGGCTCGTCAAGTATAACTGAGTATTCTCATGTGCAAAACTGGCTTGCACCCGTTGTAGATGGACGTAGAGCTTATCACACCGATCATCACGTGGTGTCTCGGCACGACGAACTTTGGCAGCGGTGCATACTCGGGAGAACACTTCTTGATAATTTTAGTGAGAGATCATCTTATAATGCTACCGTCAATCAAAGCAAGATAAGATGCATAAAGGATAAACATCACATGCAATCAATATAAGTGATATGATATGGTCATCATCATCTTGTGCTTGTGATCTCCATCGCCAAGCACCGCCATGATCACCATCGCCACCGCGCGACACCTTGATCTCCATCGTAGCATCGTTGTCGTCTCGCCAACTATTGCTTCTCGACTATCGCTATCGCTTAGTGATAAAGTAAAGCAATTACATGGCTTTTGCATTTCATACAATAAGGCGACAACCATATGGCTCCTGCCGATTGCCGATAACTCGGTTACAAAACATGATCATCTCATACAATAAAATATAGCATCACGTCTTGACCACATCACATCACAACATGCCCTGCAAAAACAAGTTAGACGTCCTCTACTTTGTTGTTGCAAGTTTTACGTGGCTGCTACGGGCTGAGCAAGAACCGTTCTTACCTACGCATCAAAACCACAACGATAGTTTGTCAAGTTGGTGCTGTTTTAACCTTCGCAAGGACCGGGCGTAGCCACACTCAGTTCAACTAAAGTGAGAGAAGCCGACACTCGCCGGTCACCTTTAAGCAACTAGTGCTCGAGCGGTGAAACCAGTCTCGCGTAAGCGTCTGGCGTAATGTCGGTCCGGGCCGCTTCATCTCACAATACCGCCAACCAAAGTATGACATGCTGGTAAGCAGTATGACTTATATCGCCCACAACTCACTTGTGTTCTACTCGTGCATATGACATCAACGCATAAAACCAGGCTCGGATGCCATTGTTGGGGAACGTAGTAATTTCAAAAATTTCCTACGCCACGCAAGACCATGGTGATGGCATAGCAACGAGAGGAGAGGTCGTCCACGCACTCGTGAGACCGATAGCGGAAGCGTTATAACAACGCGGTTGATGTAGTCGACGTCTTCACGATCCGACCGATCCAAGCACCGAACGTCACGGCACCTCCGAGTTCGCACACGCTCAGCTCGATGGCGATCCCGGACTCCGATCCAGCAAAGTGTCGGGGATGAGTTCCGTCAAGACGACGGCGTGGTGACGATGATGATGCTCCACCGACGAGGGCTTCGCCTAAGCTCCGCGACGATATGACTTCTCCGCGCAGGGCTTCGCCTAAGCTCCGCAACGATATGACCGGTGGAATATGGTGGAAGGGGCACCGCTGCGGCTAAGGAACGATCCGTAGATCAACTTCTGTTCGGGTGCCCCTGCCCCGTATATAAAGGAGGGAGGGAGGAGGAGGCCGGCCCTAGTAGGGCGCGCCATGGGGAGTCCTACTCCCACCGAGTAGGATTCCCCTTCCTAGTCCAACTAGGAGTCCTTCCATTTATTGGGAGTAGGAGACAAGTAAGGGAAGAGAGAAGGAGGAAGGAAGGGTGCGGCCTCCCCTAGTCCAATTCGGACTAGGCCATGGGGCGCGCGCCTGCCCTAGGCAGCCCTCTCTCTTTCCCAGGCCCAATAAGGCCCAATACTTCTCCCGGCGAATTCCCGTAACTCTCCGGTACTCAAAATACCGAATCATTCGGAACCTTTCCGAACTCGAATATAGTCGTCCAATATATCGATCTTTACGTCTCGACCATTTCGAGACTCCTCGTCATGTCCCCGATCTCATCCGGGACTCAACTCATTCGGTACATCAAAACTCATAAACTCATAATATAACATCACATCGAAACCTTAAGCGTGCGGACCCTACGGGTTCGAGAACTATGTAGACATGACCTAGAACTATTCTTGGTCAATAACCAATAGCGAGACCTGGATGCCCATATTGGCTCCTACATATTCTACTGAAGATCTTTATCGGTCAAACCGCATAACAACATACGTTGTTCCCTTTGTCATCGGTATGTTACTTGCCCGAGATTTGATCGTCGGTATCCAATACCTAGTTCAATCTCGTTCTCGGCAAGTCTCTTTACTCGTTACGTAATGCATCATTCCGTAACTAACTCATTAGCTACATTGCTTGCAAGGCTTATAGTGATGTGCATTACCGAGAGGGCCCAGAGATACCTCTCCGACAATCGGAGGACAAAACCTAATCTCGAAATACGCCAACCCAACATGTACCTTTGGAGACACCTGTAGTACTCCTTTATAATCACCCGATTACGTTGTGACGCTTGGTAGTACCAAAGTGTTCCTCCGTAAACGGAGTTGCATAATCTCATAGTTACAGGAACATGTATAAGTCATGAAGAAAGCAATAGCAACATACTAAACGATCAAGTGCTAGGCTAACGGAATGGGTCATGTCAATCAGATCATTCTCCTAATGATGTGATCCCGTTAATCAAATGACAACTCATGTCTATGGTTAGGAAACATAACCATCTTCGATTAACGAGCTAGTCAAGTAGAGGCATACTAGTGACACTCTGTTTGTCTATGTATTCACACATGTATTATGTTTCCGGTTAATACAATTCTAGCATGAATAATAAACATTTATCATGATATAAGGAAATAAATAATAACTTTATTATTGCCTCTAGGGCATATTTCCTTCACGCTCGTACCAGGGCCTCGATATCTCCTGCCACGCACCCTCATCTCGGCGGCAGAGGACTAACCGCTTCTTCAGCGGAAGCGGGTCAGGACCCTCTCGAGGGGCCTTTCTCTTCTCTTCTGCAGAAAACCGGCGAATCGGAGCCATTGTCGTAGTGAGGAGCAAAGGCAAAGATGGAGAGGAAGGAGTAGCAAGAAGAGATGGACTGGAAGGGCTCGCGCCGTTCCATACTTATAGCCGGAGGAGGCCAGCCGTCGGCCTCCACGATCACAGGTAATCATGACCCATTTCTGCATGCAGGGACTTGTCAAGTCGTGCAGTTGCCGAGGCGTCGTGGGAAGCGGAGATGCCCACGCCCAATCAATCGCCACGCGGCGCCCAAGGCCGCAGGCTGTTGGGGCCCGCGGCGCTTCGCACTTGCCCCTTCGCTTCTCTGCTAAGCCAAGTCCGGGCGCGCCTTGGGCCCGGGGGCTACTATCGGCGTTCTGGGAATGAGGGTCCCCAGACTTGCCTGCCTGCGGCCTGCAGCGTGGCTCAAGTGGGGGCCCAGCGTGGCCCAGCTTCATCATCTCAAGCTCAAGACCCTCGCGAGGGGCCAAGCCTCGCGGGGCGGACGACAAGGAGCTTCCTCAGGAGCAGCCTCCTCAGGCAGGCTCACGAGGAGGCGGAGAGATCAAGGCAGGGCACCTCCCGAGGGGCCCGTGACGCAAGCCATGACGATCGAGGACCAGGCGGGCGCCGGCCTGCGCAGTGTCCTTGTTTCCCTTTCGGTGCAAAAGGGGCAAGCACAGGCCAAGGCATCAGGCAAAGGTTACCGTTTTGGTGCAACAAGACCAAGACCAGCAGAACGGAAGGAAGGAGGTCATCGTGGAGCCCAGGGCGGCGTCACCACCAGAGCCTTTGGCAGTCGAAGACCAACTTTAGTCAGGATAAGTGTACCAGATGTTCCCCTTCAAAATGGCCAATTGTTGGCGCCCTTCCCGCTCATTATTTGGGAAGAGGCCCAGGGCCTCCCTCTATAAATAGGACTAGCCACCACAGAGACAAGGGGAACCGACCACAGAGACAAGAGGTCGAACCCACCACAGAGAGGGAGAGAGAGAGATAGAGAAGCGACTGAACTCACCCAAGCAGTTCATCGCACCAGCTCAAGAACAGCCCCTCGCGAGGATGTTCTTCCCTTGTACTGTTGTTCATCAGCCCCAGAGGCAATCCACCACACCACACACTGGAGTAGGGTATTACACCACCACGGTGGCCCGAACCAGTATAAACCTCGTGTCTCTTGTGTTTTTCATCGTTCCTAGTTTAGATCCCTCGCAAACCATTCACACGTGAGCTGGTAGGGGAAAGATCTCCGCGCGCACCCCAGTGTTCGAACCTCAAGGGTCTGCCAGAACCCGAAATCCGACAACATCAACATTGAGCATCCACATCTTCAACACCTACATGAAGTCATCATCGACAAAACCCAAGGTTAGTCTATCCCTCTAAGGGGGGATCTCACATCTAGGGGGAGCTTTACTCTAAGAATTGAGCTAAAGTAACTCTAATGGTGTGAACACAACACTGCATTATGTAAAAGTGGTAACCCCACTTGAGCTTAAACGATGAGTATGACCTATGATCAAATGTTATCATTTGACTCCTAAGTCAATATGCTCATATAAAGATGACCTAGTCATCACCAATTGCTTGATAGATGCTAGAATTGGTTGTGCATGCTTTGCCACATATTTCATTTGCCATTTCATTGTGTGAGCATGTTGGTTGCATATTTTACTCATTCGAGGACATCCACTTGTTGTTTTGATTGATTGTTTTCTTTTTCTTTTGCCAAGTGGATGGACAAGAATGCCTAACAACCTTCTCTAGCTATCTGTGCTCTTCTCGTCTCAAACTCTATTCATTTACATCACAAAATTTGATCAAGTCAGATTCGAACCACTCTGTGTGAGGAGCACTCGGAGTCCCCGATTCGTCATAGACTTAAACTTCCAAAACTTCTTTATGCGTTTTGGTCTGACCGATTCATCCATTTCGGTCATACCGAGATCACTAAGTCGATCTAGGTTTTCAATCTCGGTGCAACCGATTTGAACTTTTCGGTCACACGAGTTGCTGTAACTGCTTGCAGTTATGCATCTCGGTGCCACCGAGCTGTTCCACTCGGTCACACCGATAGGGTCGGGCTATATATACCCACAGGCAAAATTTTGGAAATTCTCTCCGAACTCTATCGCCCGCGCTCAGCCCGCTCTGCCTCCAGGGTCTCCGGATCGTCCTCCTCGTCCCAACTGCCTCCTACAGCTGGTCTCCGCCACCGTCAACGGGAATCATCCCCGCCATTTCCGCCGTAGCGAGTTCATCGCCAAACTAGGGTATGAACTTGATCATTGTGCTATCCTTATCTGATTCCTCGCATATTGTGTTCGCCATGAATCTTGCCACGATTGAAACTATCCTAGCTAGTCAAAACACTCCGTAGATTAGAGATGAATTGAAAATTTAGGGTTAGGTTTCCGCCGGAACCATCTCGGACCAACCGAGTTGTGGAACTCGGTACCATCGATTCGGCTAAGGCCATTGCACATGTAACTCTCGGTCTGACCGAGAATTGCAAATCGGTGTGACCGAGTTCAGGACTTTGTGAAACCCTAGCAGTCTCGGTGCCACTAAACTGTGACTCGGTCTGACCGAGTTCACTAGTTTAGGTTCCAAAAGCTGCTTCGGTATCACCGAGTTTACAAATCGGTAGATCCGAAATGCTTTCTGTGGAAAACTAAAACTAAGTTTTTGACTCATGCTTTTGCAAAAACCTCTGTATTTTGTGATGCTCATCCACTCTATCTCATCTATATCTACTCACAGGGTCTGTTGTCAGTGCTTGCAATATGTCTGATCAAAGTGACAGCCAGAACAGGGAAGAGGAGCAGGTTCACATGAGTGAGGGCACTACTCCCTCTAGCAGCTATGATGAGGGCAGCAGGAGCACCCCAAGCAACCTACCCAAAGCTGCCACCAGGGCCAAAAAGAAGAGAACCTCAGAATCTGAGGATGAAGACTATGTGGCAATTGAGGATGAGGCCACTTCCAAGAAGAAAGTGCTCAAGAAAGAATATGGTTCAACCGCAGCAACTAAGCTAGGTCTCAAGACCAAAAGGCCAGTAGGAAGACAACCCATGTCTAAAGCCAGAACCTCCACTCAAGCATCTCTGGAAGTTGAACCCAAAGAGGATGCTGCAGAAGGGAAGAAGAGGAAGGAAAGGGTCAAGAAGACCATGACCAGAGTAATTGGAAAGCCTTCCATGATGGAAGAGGAGGAAGAAGAAGAGGATGCTGCACCAGCACCCAAAGCTCAGAAGCTTATGGGTGATGCCATTAAGTCAGGGGCTGCTTCATCAAAGCCCAAAGTAGCACCCAAGGCTGCCTCCAAACCCAAGACTGCACCCAAGAGGAGTACCAGGAACATTCCAGCTTCTGAGAAGAACAAGGCCCCAGTGCTAGAAATTGTTGCTGAAGAAGAAGATGATGAGACACATGTTTTGAGAAAATTGAAGCCTAAAATTCCAGATCATAATGATGCCCATCCTATAGCTGAGAACATGAAGATCAGGAAGGACTCAGGATTGAGGCTATGGAGAGAGTCAGATCCATATGCCACCAGAAGGAGAACTGCTGTAGACTACAGGTTCCACACAAAGGAACAACATGACTTCTATGAGACAATTCTGTTGGACAAGAAGCCAATAGTGTGTGACATGAGATGGGTCAACTGGGAATATATCAAGGAGAATGAAGAACACTATCCTGGTGTGTATGACAGCTTTAGTGCTTGTGGAGTGGCAGACTTTGTTGGGCAGAAGCTCACAAAGTGGAATGATGAGCTAATAATGCAATTCTACTCCACATCACACTTCTATCCAGATGGCAGGATAGTATGGATGTCTGAAGGTACTAGGTACCAATCATCAATTGAAGAATGGGCTAATCTGATCAATGCAGCTAAGGAGGAAGATGATGACTTGGATGTCTATGCCAAGAAGAAGATGGATCACAACACTATGGCACATATGTAAAAGGAGATCCCAGATGCTGCTATAGAATCACACAAGTTTGGATCAGTACATTACCTTTTGTCAGGACTGCCAACCATCAACTGGATCCTCAGGCACACTCTCTTGCCCAAGTCAGGTGATCACAACATGATCAGAGGCCATGCAATAAATCTGCTACACTTATTTGATATGCCACAAAAGTTCAAGGTCATGAGTCTTATAGTTGAAACTATCAAGAGGACAGCTGCTGACCAAAAGAGAAGTTGTGGGTATGCCCCACAGATCCAGGAGCTGATTAACTCCAAGATGGGCACTGGCACATACTTGTTGGACAAGGATCACATGCCTATCTATCCAGACTTTGAGGACAACCAAGTGGTTATGAATGAAGATGAACCATCTTCTGTGCAAGCTCAAACGAAGAAGGAGAAGGCAAGGACTGAGAAGGCTGCCAAGATGCCAACAATGGAAGAGGCATCTCAATACTTCTTGAAGAGGAAATAGGATCAACTTGGCTACTTGATTGCATCCACTCTGAGGATTGAGAAGGGGCTGGCCACCTTGACTCGAAACCAGGAGAGCCTGGAGAGGATCATGGAGGAAAAGTTATATGACATGGATGTGAAGGTAACTGAGATCCAGTCTGTTGTTGAGCAACTTCAGGATGATATGCAGGAGAGGAAGGGCAAGTCAACTACTAAGGCTTTTGCCAGAGTGCCTAGAGCTCAGAGGTCACCGCAGTGCAAAGCTGATGACACCGAGCCACTTCATCTGCACCAGCCACAGTGTTCAAGGCCACCAGCTCCAAAGACCTACTCCACCAGCTCCATCTACATCAACTGATGCCTTCGCCCTTGGCTCTGCCTACACCACCACCTAAAGATCAAGCCTGAGAGACGATTTAGTGCTACGCATTTTCTATGAACTTTTTGGTAACTTGTTTCCAAAGGGGGAGAAAAATGTATAGATCATAGGCTTCGAGAGAGAGCGTTGTTTTTTATTCTCTCTTGCTTTGGTGGTTAAACTTTATTTGCTTGATTGAAATACTTTCTGTCTGTGTTTGATCATATGCTACATTAACGCTTGTTGGATGACATTATCCTTTTATCTCTATATGATCATTCACTTTGCTTGGTGATGAGTGCATGTATTCTATTGTTATCATTTTGAGCGCTCCACCAAGATGTATGTGACATGGAAGAGTAACCCATGAGCCTAACTCTTTGTGCATTTGCAGTCCAAAGCAAATCTTAAACTATGCACAAATTTAGGGGGAGCTCTTGCTTTTCACATACTTCTCAAAGCGACAATGTTTTTCACTCTTATTATCATTTGTCGAAGCTTTGATCTATATGTTGTCATCAATTACCAAAAAGGGGGAGATTGAAAGTGCAACTATCCCTGGGTGGTTTTGGTAATTCCTAACAACATATAGCTCATTGAGCTAACATTATTCCAAGATAAATATTACAAGAAAAGCTCAATGAATGGAATGGCATGGATGAGGAAAGTGGACCCCTCAAAATACTAAGGATAAAAGGATTGGCTCAAGCTCAAAGCTCAAGACTCTACATTTTATATTTTAGTGATCCAAGATCACATTGAGTCTATAGGAAAAGCTAATACTATCAAGGAGGGATGAGGTGGTTCTTAATGGCTTGCTTGCTCAAAGTGCTTAGTGATATGCTCCAAAACCCTCAACTACTTTCTAACATCAACATATGACCTAAACAGAAAGTCAAACCTGCCCCACCGATTATTTCTATCCGGCGCCACCGAATTAAGATGTCATAGCCACTGCCACAAACCCTAGGCAAATCGGTCTCACTGATAGGGATCTCGGTCTCACCGAGATGGGATTGTAATCTCTCTGTTTCCCTTCATAACGTTTTGGTCCCATCGAGATGAGTGATCGGTCCCACCGAGATTGCAATGTAAACTCTCTGTTTCCCTTTTGTAACATTTCGGTCTCACCGAAATGAGCGAATCGGTCCCACCGAGTTTACCTGACCAACTCTCTGGTTAGCTCATTACCAAAATCGGTCCCACCGAGTTTGTGTAATCGGTCTCACCGAGATTACGTTATGCCCTAACCCTAACCATATCGGTCCTACCGAGTTGCATGTCGGTCCCACCGAAAATCCTAACGGTCACTAGATTTGCTGTATCGGTCTTACCGAGTTTCTCAATTCGGTCCCACCGAGTTTGGTAAGTTGTGTGTAACGGTTAGATTTTGTGTGGAGGCTATATATATCCCTACACCCACTCTTCATTCATGGAGAGAGCCATCAGAACGAACCTACACTTCCAATACACATTTTCTGAGAGAGAACCACCTACCCTTGTGTTGAGGCCAAGATATTCCATTCCTACCATATGAATCTTGATCTCTAGCCTTCCTCAAGTTGCTTTCCACTCAAATCTTCTTTCCACCAATTCCAAATCCTGTGAGAGAGAGTTGAGTGTTGGGGAGACTATCATTGGAAGCACAAGAGCAAGGAGTTCATCATCAACACACCATTTGTTACTTCTTGGAGAGTGGTGTCTCCTAGATTGGCTAGGTGTCACTTGGGAGCCTATGACAAGATTGTGGAGTTGAACCAAGGAGTTTGTAAGGGAAAGGAGATCGCCTACTTCGTGAAGATCTACTAGTGAGGCAAGTCCTTCGTGGGCGACGGCCATGGTGGGATAGACAAGGTTGCTTCTTCGTGGACCCTTCGTGGGTGGAGCCCTCCGTGGACTCGCGCAACCGTTACCCTTCGTGGGTTGAAGTCTCCATCAACGTGGATGTACGATAGCACTACCTATCAGAACCACGACAAAAACATCCGTGTCTCCAATTGCGTTTGATTTCTCCAAACCCTTCCCTTTACATTCTTGCAAGTTGCATGCTTTACTTTCCGCTGCTCATATACTCTTTGCATGCTTGCTTGAATTGTGTTAAGATTGCTTGACTTGTGCTAAGATAGCTAAAATCTGCCAAAGACTAAAATTGGGAAAAGGATAAGTTTTTATTTGGTCAAGTAGTCTAATCACCCCCCCTCTAGACATACTGTCGATCCTACACTCTGACTATGAGATTATGCAACTCCCGAATACCGTAGGAACACCTTGTGTGCTATCAAACGTCACAACGTAACTGGGTGATTATAAAGATGCTTTGTAGGTGTCTCCGATGGTGTTTGTTGAGTTTTGCATAGATTGAGATTAGGATTTGTCACTCCGTGTATCGGAGAGGTATCTCTGGGCCCTCTCGGTAATGCACATCACTATAAGCCTTGCAAGAAATGTGACTTATGAGTTAGTTACGGGATGATGCATTATGGAACAAGTAAAGAGACTTGCCAGTAACGAGATTGAACTAGGTATGATGATACCGATGATCGAATCTCGGGCAAGTAACATACCGATGACAAAGGGAATGACGTATGTTGTTATGCGGTTTGACCGATAAAGTGAAGGAAATATGCCCTAGAGGCAATAATAAAGTTGTTATTTATATTTACTTATATCATGAAAAATGTTTATTATTAATGCTAGAATTGTATTAACCGGAAACTTAGTACATGTGTGAATACATAGACAAACAAAGTGTCCCTAGTATGCCTCTGCTAGACTAGCTCGTTAATCAAAGATGGTTAAGTTTCCTGACCATATACATGTGTTGTCATTTGATGAATGGGATCACATCATTAGAGAATGATGTGATGGACAAGACCCATCCGTTAGCTTAGCATAATGATTGTTTAGTTTTATTGCTATTGCTTTCTTCATGACTTATACATGTTCCTCTGACTATTAGATTATGCAACTCCCGAATGCCGGAGGAACACCTTGTGTGCTATCAAACGTCACAACGTAACTGGGTGATTATAAAGATGCTCTACAGGTGTCTCCGATGGTGTTTGTTGACTTGGCATAGATCGAGATTAGGATTTGTCACCCGTATCAAGAGGTATCTCGGGCCCTCTCGGTAATGCTCATCACTATAAGCCTTGGAAGCAATGTGACTAATGAGTTAGTTGCAGGATGATGCATTACAAAACGAGTAAAGAGACTTTCCGGTAACGAGATTGAACTAGGTATGTTGATACCGATGATCAAATCTCGGGAAAGTAACATATCGATGACAAAGGGAACAATGTATGTTGTTATGCGGTTTGACCGATAAAGATCTTCATAGAATATGTAGGCACTACTGCAGGATGTTCCAAACGCGACACTAGAATCAAAGACCCTTCGACGAAACTGTGTGCGATGCCATAATCGCAAACGGTGGTGTAAAAAACCGTCAAAAAAGGTGCAAAATGTTTGCGATGATGGATGCATCGAACGCGGTTCAGATTTTAGTTGTGTGTGCGATGGAGGGCATACAGTTCAGTTCAATTAACTGTTTGGGATGAGGAGGAACAAAGAAATGGGCAGCCAAATGAAGGCGTGTGCGATATACAGCATACGGTTCACTAGGATGAACTGCATGTGATTAGGCAATACAATGGAAGCGGTTCAACTGAACAAGATGTGTGTGATACGCGACAAACATGTCCGTAATCAGAAATTTGTGCAAAGACCAATAATAACACAGACAATTGCTGCTAATAAGCCGTGTGATTTGCTCTGTTTACAATAGAATAACATGTATATATATAACTGAAATAAACATCCAATTACATAAGTGACTATACAGATTATTCGCACACACCTCAATAAACAACTGCATGCATTCTAAAGTAGGAGAAACGATCATCTAGTCATCTACTTCTTGTGACGCTCCCGCCACTGCTATGTGGCTCGATCCCTCGTCTAGGTCAGGAAGAAGACAGTTCCTCATGTCAATGATCCGCCTGTACATCTCGTAGCTTGTGTACGCGTCCATGGCCGCGTACTTGACATGTTGTTCATCCAGTCTCTCATGCCACACACTGTGCCAGGCGTTCCTGTCCTTATTGCTCTCATTCTTCATCTTCATGTAGTAGGGGTCGATGATGACCAAGGCAAGGTCAACCAGGGAGTTCAGTTTGTTTTTGTCGCTGCCCCAGACCTTGTAGTGGCGCAGGATGTTGACAAGATTCGGGCATTTCAAGCCCGAAACCTTGAGCACTTTTAGATCGTTGGTGGTGTCCACCGCAGCTAAATCAGTAGTCGGGCTGTCGATAACTGAGAAACGCCGCAAGGCGCCAGGCCAGTGGTTGTGGTAGACAAGGACGCCATGTCGCACGCGACAATCGGGCGACGACAACCTTCTCGACGTGTCTGCACGACCCATGGTGTACGCGATGTTGGAGATATGCCCTAGAGGCAATCATGTATGATGATATTTCCTATGTGTTTATGAATAAAGATAGTCCTTGGACATTATCGCGATGTGTATCGCAAGCACGTGACTTGTTTGTGGGACTATGCATTGTATGATGACTGTCCTAAAAGGTCCCTAGTCGAAGGGCTGTGTGGACGCCAAGAACCGACTAGACTAGCATATGACACGGTCGATGGCTTGGTCTCACTAGCCATGGAGCATTGGATGCTAACCGGATAATATGGACTTGGAAAGGTCTGGTCGGATTCGACGTAGTCGGATCTGAGTCGAGATAAGGTCCGAGTCGGACAGACCCAACTATGAGACGCAGCGATATGTCATGTGTGAGTCTCTAGTACAACATACGTTCTATGTCCTAAGACCTGAGCTGACGCATGTACTCGAGATGGTGACAGACTTGCTTTGGGTCGACCAAACGCTACTCCGTGGATCGGGTAGTTACAAAGGTAGGTTTCGGTTTGTCCAGTCCCATGCTGCGAGACATGGTCGAGCAAGATGGGATTTTCCTCCGATCGAGAGAGATATACTGGGCCCCTCGTGTGATCCGACCAGGATAAGCATGGCCATGCGACAAGGATTATGAGACAATCCGGATAGTGGTCGGTATCATCAGAACGAGAAAGAGCTCGGCTAGCACAAGGATGACAGCCTCTCCTTGAGCCCGACAACATATATCGTCGGCAAAGGAAATGAAGTGTGACACGTTGTACAGTGTTCCGCTAACCAGCTTCATAGTTCTGCTTGGTGGTCGGCACGCCTTGCTAGAGGGTGCTATTAACCGTGCAGTTCGGAGGTGATCCGAATCGTGACCAAGCCGACTTGAACCTAAGGGGTCGCAAGGCTTAAGGGAAGGAACCTACGTGGTCGGTTTGTAGGACACCGGTCGGATGTGATCCGAATCGACTAGGAACGTGACCGAGTAGACTTTGTTTTAGGGTCCGTGCAAGGCCCAAGTGTTGAGCCCGCGACGGACGCCTATATAAAGTGGAGGTGCAGCACACTCATGCGGTTGATCGCCGGGCGCTATGACTAGGGTTTGCATGTGTTGCGAATAGCCACCTCCACTCGCCGCCGATCAGTGTGATCGGACCTAGCAGTCCGTATACGCCTTGAGCTTATGCTGGTTTTCCTCAAGAGGAGAGGGTGATGCAGCAAAGTGTAGCGTAAGTATTTCCCTCAGTTTTGAGAACCAAGGTATCAATCCAGAGGAGGCTCCTCAAAAGTCCCACGCACCTACACAAACAAACCGAGAACTCGCAACCAACGCAAAAAGGGGTTGTCAATCCCTTCACGGCCACTTCATGTAAAGTGAGATCTAATAAAGATAGTAAATAATATTTTTGATATTTTTGGTATAGATGCAAAAGGTAAAGATGCAAATAAAAGTAGATCGAAAGTAAATATGATAAGAGATAGACCCGGGGGCCATAGGTTTCACTAGAGGCTTCTCTCGAGATAGCATAAGTATTACAAAGGTGAATAAATTATCGTCGAGCAATTGATAGAAAAGCGCATAGTTATGAGATTATCTAGGCATGATCATGTATATAGGCATCACGTCCATAACAAGTAGACCAACTCCTGCCCGCATCTACTACTATTACTCCACACATCGACCGCTATCCAAAGATGCATCTAGAGTATTAAGTTCATAAGAACAGAGTAATGCTTTAAGCAAGATGACATGATGTAGAGGATAAACTCATGCAATATGATATAAACCCCATCTTGTTATCCTCGATGGCAACAACACAATACGTGCCTTGCAACCCCTTCTGTCACTGGGTAAGGACACCGCAAGATTGAACCCAAAGCTAAGCACTTCTCCCATGGCAAGAAAGATCAATCTAGTAGGCCAAACTAAACCGATAATTCAAAGAGACTTGCAAAGATAACTCAATCATACATAAAAGAATTCAGAGAAGATTCAAATATTATTCATAGATAAACTTAATCATAAACCCACAATTCATTGGATCTCGACAAACACACCGCAAAAAGAGATTACATCGAATAGATCTCCACAAGAGAGGGGGAGAACATTGTATTGAGATCCAAAAAGAGAGAAGAAGCCATCTAGATAATAACTATGGACCCGTAGGTCTGAGGTAAACTACTCACAACTCATCGGAGGGGCAAGGATGTTGATGTAGAGGCCCCCTGCTTGATTACCCTCCCAGAGAGTGCAAAGGAAGGCTCTAAGATGGGATCTCATGGATACTGTAAGGCTACGGCGATGGAAATTGTGTTTCGTGGTGCCCCGGATGTTTTCGGGTACGAGGTATATATAGGAAGAAGAAGTACGCCGGTGGTCAGCTGAGGGGCCCACGAGACAGGGCGCGCCCTATAGGAGGGGGCGCCTCCTATCTCGTGGAGGCTTGGTTGCTTCTTGACTTGCACTCCAAGTTCTCTCGGATCACGCTCAAGCAGTAAATCACGCTCCCAAGGTTTCATTCCGCTTGGACTCGCTTGATATTCCTTTTCTTCAAACACTAAAATAGGCAAAAACAGCAATTCGGGTTGGGCCTCCGTTAATAGGTTAGTCCCAAAATAATATAAAAGTGGAAAATAAAGCCCAATAAAGCCAAAACAGTAGATAAAGTAGCATGGAGCAATCAAAATTATAGATACATTGAGACGATCGCATCCCCAAGCTTAATTCCTGCTCGTTCTCGAGTAGGTAAATGATAAAAGAGAATTTTGATGCGAATGATACTTTGGCATAATTTCAATGTAAATCTTCTTAATTGTGGTATGAATATTCAGATCCGAATGAATACAGAATAAAAGTTCATATTGATAAAAGAAATAGTAATACTTCAAGCATACTAATCAAGTAATCATGTCTTCTCAAAATAGCATGGCAAAAGAAAGTTCATCCCTACAAAATCATATAGTTAGGCTATGCTTCATTTTCGTAACACAAAGATGTTCCCAACTTCTATACCCCCGATGACAAGCCAAGCAATTGTTTCATACTTAAATAATCTCAAACTTTTTCAACCTTCACGCAATACATGAGCGTGAGCCATGGATATAGCACTATGGGTGGAATAGAATATGATGATGGGGATTGTGTGGAGAAGACAAAAAAGGAGAAAGTCTCACGTTGACGAGGATAATCAACGGGCTATGGAGATGCCCATCAATTGATGCCAACATGAGGAGTAGGGATTGCCATGCAACGGATGCACTAGAGCTATAAATGAATGCTCAACAAAAAGAAAACTAGTGGGTGTGCATCCAACTTGCTTGCTCATGAAGACCTAGGGCATTTGAGGAAGCCCTTCGTAGGAATATACAAGCCAAGTTCTATAATTAAAAATTCCCACTAGTATGAAAAAGACAACTTATGAGACTCTCTATATGAAAAACATGGTGCTACTTTGAAGCACAATATATGAGACTCACTATATGAAAAACAAGGTGCTACTTTGAAGCACAACTGTGGAAAAAGAGATAGTAACATTGCCCTTTTTATTTTCTTTTTTTTGGGCCTTTCTTTTTTATTTTTATTTTTGGCCTTTATCTTTTTTTTATTTGGGCAATGCTCTAATAATGATGATCATCACACTTCTATTGATTACAACATAAGGATTACAACTCAAACTAGAACAAGATATGACTCTATATGAATGCCTCTCAAGGTGTATCGATGGTGCCATGAATCAAGAGTGACATGTATGAAAATAATGCATGGTGGCTTTGCCACAAATACAATGTCAACTACATGATCATGCAATGGCAATATGACAGAAGTAATGTAAGTCATGATGATGAACGGAACGGTGGACAGTTGCATGGCAATATATCTCGGAATGGCTATGGAAATGCCATAATAGGTAGGTATGGTGGCTGTTTTGAGGAAGATATAAGGAGGTTTATGTGTGATAGAGCATTTCATATCACGGGTTTGATGCACCGTGAAGTTTGCACCAACTCTCAATGTGAGAATGGGCAATGCACGGCATCAAGAGGCTAGCAATGGCGGAAAGGTAAAAGTGCGATAATCCATGGACTCAACATTAGTCAAAAGAACTCATATACTTATTGCAAAAATTTAGAAGTCATCAAAATCAAGTACTACGCGATGCTCCTAGGGGATAGATTGGTAGGAAAAGACCATCGCCGTCCCCCGACCGCCACTCATAAGGATGCACAAGCTGTGTACACTTCATGTTTCAAATTTGTTACACAACTTTAACCATACGTGCATGCTACGGATTTGCTAACTTCAACACAAGCATTCTTTAAATTCATAATCACCCAACCAGCATGACTTTAATATTACCACCTCCATATCTCAAAAAATTATCAAGTATCAAACTTTTCTTAGTATTCAACGACTCAAAAGAAAGTTTCACATATCTTGAATACCAAGTATATCAACTTTAAGAAAATTACCATGCTATTAACGACTCTCAAAATAATCTAAGTGAAGCATGAGAGATCAATAGTTTGTTTAAAACAAATATACCACCATGCTCTAAAAGATCTAAGTGAAGCACTAGAGCAAAAATTATCACGCTCAAAAGATATAAGTGAAGCACTATGAGCAAAACTATCAAGCTCAAAAGATATAAGTGAAGCACATAGAGTATTCTATCAAAATCCAATTCATGTATGGCTCTCCCAAAAGGTTTGTGCATCAAGGATGATTGTGGTAAACTAACAAGCAAAGACGCAAATAATACAAGACGCTCCAAGCAAAACACTTATCATGTGGTGAATAAAAATATAGCCCCAAGTAAAGTTACCAATGAACGAAGATGAAAGAGGGGATTCCTTCCCGGGGCATCCCCAAGCTTAGGATTTTGGATATTATTGAATATATTGGGGTGCCATGGGCATCCCCAAGCTTAGGCTCTTGCCACCATTTATTCCATAGTCCATAAAAGCTTCACCCAAAACTTGAAAACTTCACAACACAAAACTCAATAGAAATCTCGTGAGTCTGCTAGAGAAAGAAAACAAAAGACTACTTTAAGGTACTGTAATGAACTCATTCTTTATTTATATTGGTGTTAAACCTACTGTATTCCAACTTCTATGGATTATAAACTAATTTATTGGCCATAGATTCATCAAAATAAGCAATCAACACACTAAAAACAGAATCTGTCAAAACAGAACACTCTGTAGTAATCTGTAACTAACGCAAACTTCTGAACTCCAAAAATCTACCAGAATTAGAAGACCTAGAAAATTTGTTTATTGATCAGCAGAAATTGGAATCACTATTTTATCACGTTCTGGTGATTTTTAACAATTCGGGCACTGAGCGCAAAGTTTCTGTAAATTACAGCAAGATCAAATAACTATCATCCAAGAAGATCCAATAGGTTTAACTTGGCACAAACACTAATTAAAAGATAAAACCACATCTAAACAGAGCCTAGATGGATTATTTATTCCTAAACAGAAACAAAAACAAAAAACATAAAGAAAATTGGGTTGCCTCCCAACTAGCGCTATCGTTTAACGCCCCTAGCTAGGCATAAAAACGAGGATAGATCTAACGAGTGCCGTCTTTGGCACTAAACTCATAAGTAGCACGCAAGATAGATTCATAAGGTAATTTAAATTTATTTCTTGGAAAGTGCTCCATGCCTTTATTTAAGGGAAATTGGAATCTAATATTCCCTTCCTTCATATCGATAATCGCACCAATCGTTCTAAGGAAAGGTCTACCAAGAATAATAGGACATGAAAGATTGCAATCAATATCAAGAACGATAAAATCTACGGGCACAAAATTTCTATTTTCAACAATAATAACATCATTGATCCTTCCCATAGGCTTTTTAATGGTGGAATCCGCAAGGTGTAAATTTAACAAACAATCATCAAGATCATGGAAACCTAGAATATCACATAAAGTTTTCGGAATCGTGGAAACACTAGCACCCAAATCACACAAAGCAAAACACTCATAATCTTTAATTCTAATCTTTATAGTAGGTTCCCACTCATCATTAAGCTTTCTAGGTATAGAAATTTCCAAATTAAGTTTCTCACTATAAGATTGCATCAAGGCATCAACAATATGCTTAGTAAAAGCTTTATTTTGACTATAAGCATGAGGAGAATTAACAACGGCTTGCAATAAGGAAATACAACCTTTTAAAGAGAAATTATCATAATTAAATTCCTTGAAGTCCGAGATAGTGGGTTCAACATTATTAGAAGTTGAGGATTCTCCAATCTCACTTTTACCAAATTTATCATTAAGATCTAAAGATTCCAATTCTTGGGACGCCTTCTAGGCAAAGTTGATTCATCATCAGTCCCATAATCATCAAAGTTCATATTGCAAAACATAGATCTAATCGGCGATGCATCAATAACTTTAAGATCCTCATCATTATTTTCATGGAAACTAGAGGAACACGCTATTATAAAGCTTTCTTTCTTAGCATGCAGTCTAGCGGTTCTTTCCTTGCACTCGTCAATGGAAATTCTCATTACTTTGAGGGACTCATTGATATCATGCTTAGGAGAAGAAGATTCAAGTTTAAGAGAATTAACATCGAGCGAAAGTCTATCAACGTTCCTAGCTAAATCGTCAACTTTGAGCAATTTTTCTTCAAGCATAACATTAAAATTCTTTTGAGAGATCATAAATTCTTTCACACTATTCTCAAAATCAGAGGGCATCTTATTAAAATTACCATAAGAATTATTGTT
Organism: Aegilops longissima; assembly: GCA_021605205.1. Lineage (NCBI taxonomy): Eukaryota > Viridiplantae > Streptophyta > Magnoliopsida > Poales > Poaceae > Aegilops > Aegilops longissima. The sequence continues at coordinate 73,607 of JAHIAM010002391.1, read as the reverse complement.
AGGAATTTCCATAACTATTAGAGGAATTACTAGGGAACGGTCTAGCATTAGAATTTCCTCTATAAGCATTGTTTCCAAAATTATTCCTACCAACAAAATTCACATCCATAGATTCATTATTATTCTCAATCAAGGAAGACAAAGGCATATCATTGGGATCAAGAGGAGTATTTTTAGTAGCAAACATCTTCATAAGTTCATCCATCTTTCCACTCAAAACATTGATTTCTTCTATAGCATGCACTTTTTTACTAGAAGATCTTTCGGTGTGCCGTTGAGAATAATTAGCCATAATATTATCAAGTAATTTTGTAGCATCTCCTAATGTGATTTCCATAAAGGTGCCTCCCGCGTCAATCTAAGAGATTTCTAGAAGCAAAGTTCAAACCGCATAATTTTTTGTATGATCATCCATAAATTCAAACCATGAGTAGGGCAATCATGCGAAGCATCAATTTCATTCTTTCCCAAGATTGGGCAACATGCTCATGATCAAGTTGTTTAAAATTCATAATATCATTCCTAAGAGTGATGATCTTAGCGGGAGGAAAATACTTAGAGATAAAAGAATCTTTGCACTTGTTCCAAGAATCAATACTATTTTTAGGCAAAGATAAGAACCAAACTTTAGCACGATCTCTAAGTGAAAACGGAAATAACTTCAATTTGACAACATTGTTATCCGTATCTTCCTTCTTTTGCATATCACACAAATCAACAAAGTTGTTTAGATGAGTAGCGGCATCTTCGCTAGGAAGGCCGGCGAATTGATCTTTCATAACAAGATTCAGCAAAGCGGTATTGATTTCACAAGACTCATCATTATTAAGAGGAGCAATCGGAGTACTAAGGAAATCATTATTATTCGTATTCGAGAAGTCACAAAATTTGGTATTATCTTGCGCCATGGCAACAAGTAATCCAACACACAAGAAAACAAACGGATGAGGATAAGGCAACAGGAAAAAGAGGAGGAGATTGGGAAAGAGAGGGCGAATAAAACAGTAAGGGTGAAGTGGGGGAGAGGAAAACGAGAGGTAAATGGCAAATAATGTAAATGCGAGGGAGATAAGTTTGTGATGGGTACTTGGTATGTCTTGACTTGAGCGAAGACCTCCCGCAACGGCGCCAGAAATCCTTCTTGCTACGCCTTGAGCTTATGCTGGTTTTCCTCAAGAGGAGAGGGTGATGCAGCAAAGTGTAGCGTAAGTATTTCCTCAGCTTTGAGAACCAAGGTATCAATCCAGAGGAGGCTACTCAAAAGTCCCACACACCTACACAAACAAACTGAGAACTCGCAACCAACGCAATAAAGGGGTTGTCAATCCTTCACGGCCACTTCATGTAAAGTGAGATCTAATAAAGATAGTAAATAATATTTTTGGTATTTTTGGTATAGATGAAAAAAGTAAAGATGCAAATAAAAGTAGATTGAAAGTAAATATGATAAGAGATAGACCCGGGGGCCATAGGTTTCACTAGAGGCTTCTCTCGAGATAACATAAGTATTACGGTGGGTGAAACAAATTACTGTCGAGCAATTGATAGAAAAGCGCATAGTTATGAGATTATCAAGGCATGATTATGTATATAGGCATCACGTCCATAACAAGTAGACCGACTCCTGCCTGCATCTACTACTATTACTCCACACATCGACCGCTATCCAGCATGCATCTAGAGTATTAAGTTCATAAGAACAGAGTAATGCTTTAAGCAAGATGACATGATGTAGAGGGATAAACTCATGCAATATGATATAAACCCCATCTTGTTATCCTCGATGGCAACAACACAATACGTGCCTTGCAACCCCTTCTGTCACTGGGTAAGGACACCACAAGATTGAACCCAAAGCTAAGCACTTCTCCCATGGCAAGAAAGATCAATCTAGTAGGCCAAACTAAACCGATAATTCAAAGAGACTTGCAAAGATAACTCAATCATACATAAAAGAATTCAGAGAAGATTCAAATATTATTCATAGATAAACTTAATCATAAACCCACAATTCATCGGATCTCGACAAACACACCGCAAAAAGAGATTACATCGAATAGATCTCCACAAGAGAGGGGAGAACATTGTATTGAGATCCAAAAGAGAGAAGAAGCCATCTAGCTAATAACTATGGACCCGTAGGGTCTGAGGTAAACTACTCACAACTCATCGGAGGGGCAAGGATGTTGATGTAGAGCCCCCCTGCTTGATTCCCTCCGCAGAGTGCCGCCGACGAAGGCTCCAAGATGGGATCTCGCGATACGTATGGTTACGGCAGTGGAAATTGTGTTTCGTGGTGCCCCGGATGTTTTCGGGTACATAGGTATATATAGGAAGAAGAAGTACGCCGGTGGTCGCTCGAGGGGCCCACGAGATAGGGGCGCCCTATAGGGGGCGCCCTATCTCGTGGAGGCTCCGCTGCTTCTTGACTTGCACTCCAAGTTCTCTCGGATCATGTTCGCGAGAAAATCACGCTCCCAAGGTTTCATTCCGCTTGGACTTCGCTTGATATTCCTTTTCTTCAAACACCAAATAGGCAAAAACAACAATTGGGTTGGGCCTCCGTTAATAGGTTAGTCCCAAAATAATATAAAAGTGGAAAATAAAGCCCAATAAAGCCTAAAACAGTAGATAAAATAGGATGGAGCAATCAAAATTATAGATACGTTGGAGACGATCAGTCCGCCGCACGGTGTTCCTCCTGCACGCCACAGATACCGTTAGAGGCGGTGCACTTGCGCCATTCCGCGAACTCAGACGGGATCGGACGACCGCTGTTCGAGGGAGATCGGACGAGGAGGAGACGATCCACGCGGACGCGCTGCCCCAACTCTTCTTCCGCTGCACGGCACCGCGTGTCTAGTGGTAATGAACTGTGATCCATCTCCCATAGCATGTTCCTGGAATTCTGCGCGTAGGAAAAATTTAATTTGCAGTCAACGCACCCTACCGTAGAACCCAACACGCGAGGTCGGCCGACCACTTGGTACTTGTCTCGCATGGAACTGCTCCATAGTTTGATGGAGCTTCCACCAAGACCGATCGCTCATGTACACCACCGAGAGAGCCTCCCCCCTCACGTGGGTGTCCATGACGTGTTGCATGGTGAACTGCCCGCCGTTGTCGTCGTCGGCCGCTGGGAGCGCCACTTGAACCACGGGGAGCGCCATTGGAACCGCTGGATGTCCTCTCTGTATGTGTCCTCATGGGTGTGCTTATTGTGTCGTGTGAGACGAGAGATGAAGGTAAATGGCCGCAAGAATAAAAGGGGACCGGGTGGCCTGGATTCTCGGCGCGTCCACATGATCATGCAAGGCATTAAGTAATTGGAGAAGCCTCCCCCAAGCTTGTGGGAGACTCTCTTCTTCAATTTGCACAAAATTATATATATCCCTTAAAGCAGCTTGTTTCTTATGAGCAGGGAAATATTTAGCAGAGAATTAATAAATCATATCCCGGGGACTACGCACACAACCAGGATCAAGAGAATTAAACCATGTTTTAGCACCACCCTTTAATGAGAACGAAAATAATTTAAGGATATAGTAGTAACGAGTTTTCTCATCATTAGTGATTAGGGTGGCTATATCATTTAATTTAGTAAGATGTGCCACAACAGTTTTAGATTCATAACCATAGAAAGGATCAGATTCAACCAGAGTAATTATCTCAGGATCAACAGAGAAATCATAATCCTTATTAGTAACAAAGATAGGTGAAGTAGCATAAGCAGGGTCATATTTCATTCTAGCATTCAGAGATTTTTCTTTAAGCTTAACTAATAATTTCTTAAGATCACTCCTATCATTGCAAGCAAGAAAGTCTCTAGTAGTTTCTTCATCCATAACATAACCCTCAGGCACAACAGGCAATTCATATCTAGGGGGAGAATCTTCATCATCACTTTCATCAATATTATCAGCTTAATAATTTCATTCTCTCTAGCCCTAGCAAGTTGTTCATCAAGAAATTCACCTAGTGGCACAAGAGTATCAAGCATAGAAGTAGTTTCATCATAAGTATCTTGCATAGCAGAAGTGGCATCGTCAATAACATGCGGCATATCGAATTAATAGCGTAAGCAGGTTTAGGTGTCGCAAGCTTACTCAAAATGTAAGGCTAATCAAGTGTAGAGCTAGATGGCAGTTCCTTACCTCCCTCGTAGTTGAGGGATAAATTTTGGTTTTCTGCCTTCAAGTTCCTCATAGTGACCAGCAGATATACATGCCAAGTGACTCAAAGAATAGAGCTATGCTCCCCGACAACGGCGCCAGAAAATAGTCTTGATAACCCACAAGTATAGGGGATCGCAACAGTTTTCAAGGGACCCAAATTTATCGATTCGACACAAGGGGAGCCAAAGAATATTCTCAAGTATTAGCAGTTGAGTTGTCAATTCAACCACACCTGGATAACTTAACATCTGCAGCAAAGTATTTAGTAGCAAAGTAGTATGGATGTAACGGTAACGGTGGCAAAAGTAACAGTGATAGTTTTGTAGTGATTGTAACAGTAGCAACGGAAAAGTAAATAAGCGAAGAACAATATGTGAAAAGCTCGTAGGCATTGGATCGGTGATGGAGAATTATGCCGGATGCGATTATTCATGCAACAGTTATAACATAGAGTGACACAGATCTAGCTCCAATTCATCAATGTAATGTAGGCATGTATTCCGAATATAGTCATACATGTTTATGGGAAAGAACTTGCATGACATCTTTCGTCCTACCCTCCCGTGGCAGCGGGGTCCTACAGGAAACTAAGGGATATTAAGGCCTCCTTTTAATAGAGTACCGGACCAGAGCATTAACAGAGTGAATACATGAACTCCTCAAACTACAGTCATCACCGGGAGTGGTCCCGATTATTGTCATTTCGGGGTTGCCGGATCATAACACATAGTAGGTGACCATTGACTTGCAAGATAGGATCTAGAACTCACATATATTCATGAAAACATAATAGGTTCAGATCTAAAATCATGGCACTCGGGCCCTAGTGACAAGCATTAAGCATAGCAAAGTCATAGCAACATCAATCTCGTAACATAGTGGATACTAGGATCAAACCCAACAAAACTAACTCGATTACATGATAAATCTCATCCAACCCATCACCGCCCAACAAGCCTATGATGGAATTACTCATGCATGGCGGTGAGCATCATGAAATTGGTGATGGAGGATGGTTGATGATGACGATGGCGACGGATTCTCTCCGAGCCCCGAACGGACTCAGATCAGCCTCCCGAGGGAGTTTAGGGCTTGGCGGCGGCTCAGTATCGTAAAACATGATGAATCCTTCTCTCTGATATTTTTTCTCCCCAAACACGAATATATAGAGTTGGAGTTGAGGTCGGTGGAGCACCAGGGGGCCAACGAGGCAGGGGGTGCGCCCAGGGGGTAGGCGCGCCCCCACCCTCGTGGACAGGGTGTGGGCCCCCTGGCCTTGATTCTTTCGCCAAGATTTTTATTATTTCCAAAATAATCTCCGTGTAGTTTCAGGTCATTCCGAGAACTTTTATTTCTGCACAAAATAACACCATGGCAATTCTCAAAAAACAACGTCATCCGGTTAGTTCCATTCAAATCATGCAAGTTAGAGTCCAAAACAAGGGCAAAAGTGTTTGAAAAGTAGATACGATGGAGACGATCAACTCCCCAAGCTTAAACCTTGCTTGTCCCAAGCGATTTAGTTGATAAACTGAAAGTGATAAAGAAAACTTTACAAACTCGCTTGCTCTTGTTGTTGTATATACGTAAAGCCAGCATTCAAGTTTTCAGAAAGATTATGACTAACCATATTCACAATAACATTTAGGTCTCATGTTTACTCATTTCAATGGCATAATGAACTAGCGAGCAATAATAATAAATCTCGGATGACAACACTTTCTCAAAACAATCATAATATGATATAACAAGATGGCATCTCACTAGCCCTTTCTGAGACCGCAAAACATAAATGCAGAGCACCTTTAAAGATCAAGGACTGACTAAACATTGTAATTCATGGTAAAAGAGATCCAGTCATAGTCATACTCAATATAAACTAATAGTAATGGATGCAAATGACAACGGTGCTCTCCAGCTGGTGCTTTTTAATAAGAGGGTGATGACTGAACATAAAAGTAAATAGATAGGCCCTTCATAGAGGGAAGCCGGGATTTGTAGAGGTGCCAGAGCTCGATTTTTGAAATAGAGATGAATAATATTTTGAGCAGCATACTTTCATTTTGAACATAACAACTGAGAGATCTCGATATCTTCCATGCTACTCACATTATAGGTGGTTCCCAAACAGAATGGTAAAGTTTATACTCCCCCTCCACCAACAAGCATCAATCCATGGCTTGCCCAAACAATGGGTGCCTCAAACTAACAACAACTCGGGGAGTTTTGTTTGCAATTATTTTGATTTGATTTGCTTAAAGCATGGGACCTGGGCATCCCGGTGACCAACCATTTTCTCGTGGAGGAGGAGCGGAGTCCACCTCTTGAGAATAACCCGCCTAGCATGGAAGATACAGATAACCCTAGTTGATACATGAGCTATTAGAGCATGCAAAACAGAATTTCATTTGAAGGTTTAGAGTTGGGCGATACAAATTTACTTGGAACGCAGGTAGATACCGTGATATAGGAAGGTATGGTGGACTCATATGGAATAACTTTAGGTTTATGATTGGATGCACAAGCAGATTCCCGCTAGTACAAGTGAAGGCTAGAAAGAGACCGGAAGCACCAACTAGAGAGCGACAAAGAATCATGAACATGCATTAAAATTAATAAACATTGAGTGCAAGCATGAGTAGGATATAATCCACCATGAACATAAATATCGTGGAGGCTATGTTGATTTTGTTTCAGCTACATGCGCGAACATGTGCGAAGTCAAGCCACTTGAATCATTCAAAGGAGGATACCACCCTACTATACCACATCACAACCATTTTAATAGCATGTTGGCATGCAAGGTAAACCATTATAAACTCCTAGCTAATTAAGCATGGCATAAGCAACTATAATCTCTAATTGTCATTGCAAATATGTTTCTTCATAATAGGCTGAATCAGGAACGATGAACTAATCATATTTACAAAAACAAGAGAGGTCGAGTTCATACCAGCTTCTCTCATCTCAATCAGTCCATCATATATCATCATAATTGCCTTTCACTTGCACGACCGAACAATGATAATAATAATAATAGTGCACGTGCTTTGGACTAAGCTGGAATCTGCAAGCATTTAATAAAAAGGAGAAGACAAGGTAATATGGGCTCTTGGTTAAATCAACAATAATGTATATAAGAGCCACTTCAACATTTTCATTATGGTCTTATCCTATCGAATTTCAAAGAAAAGAAAAGAAAGAAAACTATTTACACGGAAAGCTCCCAACCAACAAAAGAAGAACAGGAAATCTTTTTGGTTTTCTTTAATTATTACTACTACAACATGAAAAGTAAAGTAGCTAAAAGTTACAACTAATTTTTTATTTTTCTTAAGGTTTTCAACACACAAGAAGAAAGCATAAAAAGGATAATAAACTAGCATGGATATTACAAAGAAAAATATGAGCAATCGACAACTAGCATGAGTGTGTGAATATGAATGTAATGTCATGAGAATACGATTCCCAAGCTTAGGCTTTGGCCTGTTGGTCTATGGCCATGGCTGGCCCGGCGGATATCCAAAGTTATAGCTGGGTCGACTGTGATGCAGCAGCTATTGCCTCATGAGCTGCCGCTTGGAGACGAGCTGTCTCCATCCTCCTCTTATACTCGTTCGCCTCCTCCCTGGTTATAATAAATCTCCCTTTTGTCTGAAAGTCATAGAAAGTAGGAGCAGGGAGAGCAACATGGAAAATGCTGCCCCTGTCAAACATTAGTTGGTACTGGAGAGGTTGTTCATTCCTCTCAATAAACTGATGGCGAACCATAGCCTCATATCCTAGATAAGTGGGAGGCAATTCCATATCACTCTCATGTATGGGTATCCCAAGAAAATTAGCCACACGGGCTGCATAAATCCCCCCAAAAAAGTCTCCACTTAAACCATTATTATGCAACCTCCGTGCAACAATGGCCCCCAAGTTATAGTGTTTATCTCCTAAAACAACACTCCTGAGGACACTAAGGTCAGGGACACAGATGTGACATGCTTCATCCTTACCATTTATGCACCTACCTATGAAGAGAGCAAAATAATGTATAGCAGGAAAATGAATGCTCCCTATGGTAGCTTGTGTTATACCTCTAGACTCCCCCACTGTAATACTAGCAAGAAAATCTCTAAGCTCAGATTTGCGAGGTTCACTAGCACTACCCCATTGTGGAAGTTTGCAAGCAGTATTAAAATCCTCTAAGTCCATAGTGTAAGATTGGCCATAGATATCAAATAGGACAAAGGTGAGAATTACGTGAAGATGAAAATTTGAACCTTCTCACAAAGGAATCAGCTTAGGTGATAGTATTGAGGGCACTTATCTAGCATGAAGCCCTCGAGTTCAGCATTCGCACATATGCATCAAATTCTCCTTAATTCCTGCTTGGACCATGAATCGCCCTGACGGCCATTCACAAGGCCGCACTTGAGCTTCCTCGGTGGTTCATCATCCGTGATCACAGACAGGCCTGGGTCCTTGCTTCCTTCAAGAACCACCATGGTACATTTTTCTAATCATATTTCTTCCTCGGAAAAATTTCTGAAATTTTTAGTAACTTCAAATAAAGTGAACCAAACTCAACAAAATTAATAGCAACTACTCGCACAAGTGCCTAGAGACTATATCATGCATTAGAATTACTTGGGACCATATAAATTTGACATGCAAGCTCAAGAACAGGGTCACCTAGGCAACAAAAATTGGCAATGAATAAAGCACTAGAACAAAAACTAATTGGACCATTGGAGGAGTCACATACCGAAGAACAATCCCCAAAGCAGTTTTGTGAGTGGGGCTTTGAGCTAGGAGCTCAAAATCGCAGCAAAATGAGATAGAACTCGTGCTTGAGCTGGTTGGTGATTTTTTGGGAGGAAGAAAGAGTGTGTGGTGGCTGGAATAAGTGGAGGGAGCCACCATGGGCCCACGAGGAAGGGCGCCACCGACCTCGTGGCTGTGTGCTTGCTCCCCTGTTGTGTTCTCAAGCGATATTCTCAAATATTCCAGAAAAAATCATATTCCACTTTCGGGGCATTTGGAGAACTTTTATTTTTGGGGTATTTTTTATTGCACGGATAAATCAGAAAACTGATAGAATATACTCCCTCTATTCCCTTATACAAGGCCACAAACTCATATTACAGGTACCAAGATAAAAATTAATGACTCCTTTGCAAGTCAACTTTTCTTTTCATTAACCGGAATCATTAATACATCACAAGCATGCAACAATGAATGGGAAGGAAGTGGTCGAGTGTCATTATAACCACATGCATGTAAGATTAAAAAGTTGCTAGTACGAGGAAACATCATTAATTTTTGCCTCGATTACTGTTGGTGGCCTTGTATTGATGCAAAATGTATTTTTGATAGTGGCCTTGTATAAGGGAATGGAGGGGGTACTAATTTTGCTTTACTTAATCTAAATAACAAAAAGTAAAAGGAGGGTACAGAAGGTTGTGCCTTCTAACTTCATCCATCTCATGCTCATCAAAAGGAATCCACTAACAAGGTTGATCAAGTCTTATTAACAAACTCATTCCGAATAACATGGAACTAGAGAAATTTGGAATAACACTATGTTACCTCAATGGGGATATGCACATCCCAACAATAACAATATCATATCTCTTTTTGACAATAGGAAGATGAAATTCAAAACCTCCAATAGTAATAGTTGAAATTTTTCTAATAGAATTGATACTGTGGACTTGAGGTTGTTTCCTCGGAAAGTGTACCGTATGCTCATTACCATTGACATGAAAAGTGACATTGCCTTTGTTGCAATCAATAACAGCCCCTGCAGTATTCAAAAGGGCCTTCCAAGAATAATAGTCATACTATCGCCCTCGAATATCAAGAATAACAAAGTCCGTTAAAATAGTGACGCTTGCAACCACAACAGCACGCCCTCACAAATACCGACAGTATAACAGCTTGATTTATTGGCCATTTGTAAAGATATTTCAGAGGTGTCAACTTATTCAAATCAAGTCTACGATATAAAGAGAGAGGCATAACACTAACACCGGCTCCAAGATCACATAAAGCAGTTCTAACATAGTTTCTTTTAATTGAGCATGGTATAGTTGGTACTCCCGATCCCCAAGTTTCTTAGGTATTCCACCCTTAAAAGTATAATTAGCAAGCATGGTGGAAATTTCAGCTTCCGCATCTTTCTTTTATTTGTAACAATATCCTTCATATACTTGGCATAAGGATTCATTTTAATCATATCAAGAAACGACACGCAAAAAAAATAGATCTAATCATTTCAGCAAAGCGCCAAAATCCTCATCATCCTTTTCTTGGATGGTTTGGGGAAAAGGCATGGGTTTCAACCCATGGTTCTCTTTCTTTACCATGCTTCCTAGCAACAAAGTCTCTCTTATCATAACGTTGATTCTTTGACTGTGGGTTATCAAGATCAATAGCAGGTTCAATCTCTACATCATTGTCATTACTAGGTTGAGCATCAACATGAACATAATCATTAACATTATCACTAGGTTCACGTTCATTACCAGATTGTGTTTCAGCATCAGAAATAGAAATATCATTGGGATTCTCAGGTGTGTCAATAACAGGTTCACTAGAAGCATGCAAAGTCCTATCATTTTTCTTTTTGTTCCTTTTAGAAGGACTAGGCGCATCAACACACTACAAAAAAAAGACACATCCGTGACATTTTGGGCTGAACGAATTTTTTTTCTGTCATACATATGACACTTCTATGACGATAATTGTGACAAAACCCAGTATCATCATAGATGTGGTGGGCTCCTACTTCTATGACAAAAAATCATGACAGAAAATGGGGTTTTCGCCCCGGCGGGCCGGAGACGCAGCTGCATGACATTCTTTGGGCTGTCCATGACGGAAAAACCATGGTAGAAGCGAGGGGAGGAAAATTTCGGGAGTTCCCTGTTACGGTGGGAGGTCGGGGCCGAGCGATGCGCTGCTTTCTCTCGACACGACGCTGCTGTGTGCGAGGCATTGGATCTAATCAACCCGAAGCGAGGCATTGGGCTCTAATCAACCCGAAGCGATTGCACTGCAGTTACGCGTTATCGAACCCGAGCGATCAATCGATGGCTGTTAATTGAACCCGATCGAGCGATTCTTCGCTATCGCTGTTAATCAAGCCGATCGATGCTGCCTCCGGATGAACAAAGTGAGCGCTATGGGGGTTTGGATGAACAAAGGAGTGGTGGCGCTTGCTCGGATGAACAGGACCCGTGGTGTGGAGGGCTGGATGAACAGAGACGATGGAGGGTGCCCGTGGAGGGGTGGTTGAACAGACCCCGTGGTGTGGAGGGCTGGATGAACAGAGACGGTGGAGGGGTGGTTGAACAAGAGACGGTGGAGTAGCGCGGTGGAGGCTGGATGAACAGGAGCCCGTGGAGGCTGGAGGAGGTCGACGGTAGCCCGTGGAGGCCGGAGGAGGTCGATGGTGGAGATGAACAATATCCCGTGGAGTCCTGCTTTGCGACACGCCACACCCTCCCGGCGAACAGGACCCCTGCTTGATCAGAAGGCCCAACACAAGTCCGCTTTCGGTCTGCTTTTGAGGTACGCCACACCCTCCCGATCAACAGACTCCCTGCTTTCGACCGTAGGAGGTCCGCTTTGTCCGCTTTGGCGGTACGCCACACCTCTCCCGATCAACAGACCCCTTTTCGACCGTAGGAGGTCCGCTTCTCCGCTTTTGTGGTACGCCACACCCTCCCGATCAACAGGACCCTGCTCCAAACGTAGGAGGTCCGCTTCTCTCTGCAGTGGTACACCAGCCTCGCTTCCATTGCCTGCTCCGGCCCAAGCCTCTCGATGAACACGACCACGCATTCCGCTCCGACCCAGCCGGTTGGCTCCCACGCTCCGCTGCTCTCCCGATGAACACGACGCATTCCGCTGTTTCCCCATGAACACGACGCACCCCGCTGCTCTCCCATGAACACGACGACGACGCTGTTTTTCCGCTCGACCCAGCCATGTACACGAGCCCTCACCGTGACGTAGCGCGCGAGTAGGCGTCGAGACCCCGCCAGATGTACACATACGGGTCAGATTTTCTTTCTTGCACCCGCCGCTGTAATGACGCTACATGCTACGCGCACGCCTACTACGACACGCGCGCGCCTACAACGACCAAAGATGTACGCATATCGTCACACTGCAATGACAACTCTACGGCGCTTCACCGTGGGTCCCGACCGCCGTGCACTTCCTTGCGTATGAAGATGTAGCTGGTGGGTCCCAGACTCGTGGGGCGAATCGCTTTTTTGCCCGGACGCACTTCCTTGCGCATAAGATGTAGCCGTGGGTCCCAGCAGTGGGGGCGAATCGTTTTTTCCTGGACGCACTTCCTTACGCATGAAGGTGTAGCCAGGGGTCCCAGCAATGGGGCTTAATCATTTTTGCCCGGACGCACTTCCTTGCGTATAAGATGAAGCTGGTGGGTCCCAGCAGCCGTGGGGAAATGTTTTTTCCAAAATACAAAGGGTCCGTCCGTGGGTCCTAGCTGTGTGGAGGAATCATTATTTTCCGTAATAAGGAGGCACTTCCTTGTCATGCGCATGGACCCACTGTCGCCTCTCCACGCATAATCCACGCCCGATGGAAGCCATTCTTGACCACGCCACGCCGAGAGCACCAGGGCGGTGGACGACGGCGAGGACTAGGAAGGGGACAACGCGGAGCCGGGGGAAGACACGGCAGTGGATGCCCACACGTAGAGGAGTATGAGGGTTCACTCATTCGGCTGTGGTGTGAGGCTGCCGTCGCCGCAGAATAACAGGGGGTGTGGGTGCATAGAGGGATGGCTTGGCCAGCGGTGGGAGTACTAGGGGCGTGAGGCCTCTGCTGCATCACAGCCGCCACGGGCGGCAGGAGCAAAGCGGCACGACCGGCGCCGCTTTGGGCGGCCGGAGCAAGAAGACCAGAGGTTGAAGAAGCACTACGGCCGCTGGATGGACATCGACGGTCACCGGAGTTAGAATCGCTCATATATTGACTAAAGTTGACAAAGGCATCCGCCCCACCAACTTAGTAGCCCCATTAAGTCAGCCTCCCACCAAGGTGGGTCCCAGCTAGCGGGGGGTATTCATTTTTTGTGCGTATTAAGGAGGCACTTCCGGTGGGTCCGAGCCGACAATGGGGAACGCTTTTTTCGCTGAATACGGTGGGTTCTGTCCTGTGGGTCCCAGCAGTCAGGGCAAACGCTTTTTTGTGAAATACTCGTGGCCCGTCCGTGGGTCCCTCGCTGCCGTGGAGGAATAATTATTTTCCGTAATAAGGAGGCACTTCCTTGCGGCCGCGGTGGACCCAAATTGCCACCTCTCCACGACAAAGATTTTTCCGATGGAAGTCGGTCGTTGACCACATTGACCACGCCACCGAGAGCACCACAATGGGTGGACGACGGCGAGGCCTAGGAAGGAGACGACGCGAGTCGAGGAAGACGCGCATTGGAAGCCCGCGGAGAGGATTACGAGGGTTCACCGTTCGGCTGCGGTGTGAGGCTGCCGCCAGAGAATAACAAGGGTGTGGGTGAGTAGAGGGATGCCCCGCCAGCGTGGGAGTAGTAGGGGCGTTGAGGTCAGACGGCAAAGACAGCCGACCACGAGAGCGGAGCAGCGGTCCACCGGCGCTGGTTTGGCGGCCGGAGCAAGAAGATCGAGATTGAAGAAACACGACGGCCGCTGGATTGACATCCAATGGTTACGCTCATAGAATCATTTGTTGACATATATATAACTAAAAATTTCTTGCATACGTGTCAACTAAACAGCCCACAAGTCGACCACTACCTTTTTTTTAATAATTTATATATAGCTCATGGCAACTTCTTATGCAATTTATTGCAGTCTTTTTTTTTGGTTGGCTAGGGCCAATTTCGAATATTTCTGTGGGTTCCAAACTATTTTTATTACCGAAATGTCGAGCCAGATTTAAAGTACTTTGTAGATATATTTAAATTAGGTTAATGCCCAATGAAATAGGAATCTGAAAATGTGAAAAAAAATCAAAAATTATAAAGTAATTGCCAATTTGTCATCTGTTTTTATATTTACAACCCATTTCATATTACTTTCAAGATTTGCAGCGCCTTGAAGAGTTGCAGCCCATCGTATGAAAAATAAGTAGGCTTGGATTGGGTATTCTTCGTAAAAATAAACCGGGCTCATTTTCACAAAGAAAAATAGCTGGGCTGGTCACATGGTGAACATAAAATATAAGCCCGGGCTAGACGGGCCACAACCTAGTTCAAACCCCGCCCGCCTCAACAATACCAAACCAAAAAAAAATACTGCCGAGTAGCTACGCCCTGTGTGTCACCGATCTTGTGCTGTTCTCTTGTCTATTGACTATATATGCTCACAATGTCATTGGTCCCGTATGTCGAAAACACTAGGAGGAAGCATTTTATTTTTCCATACGCCGACGCAGGGCCCCTACCGTCACCCTCTCCATGTACTTCCGCCGATTCCTCGTTGTTTGTTGACCATGTTAACAACGCTGATAGGGCGGCGCCATGCAAGCGCACCAAAGCGCAAGGAGGACGCCGGGCGTTAACGATTTAGGAGACGGCATGCGGCGATGCGGCGCTGAGGCGCAGCCACCGTGGGAGGCGGAAGCAAAGCGCCCGCCTGGCGGTGGTTTGGTTTTGGCCGGAGGAAGACAGATCAAGAAACACGACAGATCAGTAAAAGCAGCAGGAGTACTTAACAACCTTAATCAAACCAGCAGGGCACTTAACAACCAAAGCTGAAAGCAGATGAGTACTTATACAGTGTTCAACTGCATAAAGCACGCCGAGAAAGGCTACTTTGCCTACAAGCTAACAAAGGGTGAGGCCGCCAAGCCCCGTGACAAGGCCTAGGCGCCACCCCGCAGATCCACAACCTTCCAAAGCGGCTTCATCTCGCAACGTGGTCAATAAACAGGATATTCGCTTTAGAGCCATGGAAAAGCATGAACATAATCTTTTGTCCTATTCTCCAAGATGGACGGGCCTTCATTATTTGAGACCACCCATGAATAAGTATATTTTCACCTCCAAGGGGAATTGAGTAGGTCGACATAAACATCATGTTATGACTAAGCGCAAGTCCGACCCAACCATGGTCAGCATCCAGATAGGAACAATAGAACTCGGCAGCCTCCTGTTTCAAGAAGATCACAGCTGTAAATCTGTGTATAAGCAATAGTTTATGAACAACATATATAACAAAAACAGATCGCATCAGAAGTTTCTCGACACGCTTGGACCTGTTCAACGAGTGCAGCAAAGGCACACATATCCCACGTGGCCTTCCACCATTTAAACGCCCCACAAGGACCTCAAGACAATCAATAAAGTGTAGGAACTTGTGGATGTCGATCCAATAACTTTAGTGCCATTAGTAACAGCCGAGTTATTACAGAGTAACAAACGAAAGCAGATCGCTTAACTCAAAAAACCTACACGTGCCACCAATTATAAGAATATTAGTTAGAAGTAGCATCTTCGTGAGAGATTCATTGCTACTTCTAAAGTTAAATTGGGATTAGTTAGATGTAATAGGTGGATTAAGAAGTAATCGAGGCAACAAGCAAGAACCAGATACAAAACTAACATGGATGAACAATTGAACGACGCCGGGTGGAAGATCCCAAAGAAGATGAGACCAAGTTCTGCTATTTCCATCAACATTCGTATGCCAACTTTCAGTCCGAACACTTGAGAAAGTTTATCCAAGTTCGCCATAAAAAGCAGCGATCTTCTTGGTTCATGAACCCAAATCGAACTTATATCCATGGCTTGTCTTCACTGTGACCATTAAACTAGTGTATTCAGTTATGCCAAGGCCGAGCATCTTGAGTACATGTGTTCTGGCAGAGCAAATAATACACTGCAGGAAAAATAATATGAGAACACAACATGTTCAAAAAAACCCCACCCTCCCGGATAGAAAAGAGGATTCTAGGAATACACTGTGCGCGTTTCAAAATGCTGTGTTAGGATGAGAAGGAACAAGTGTGGTGTCTCGCCGAGGGCGCAGAAACCTGTAGGGTACTCGCACTTTGGGCAATCGCAAATGAAACACACTAGATTCAAGAGGAAGAAAATGCATCAACATGCGGCGGCTGCCATCCTAGGATTACCTCCACCAAGGGACTTGGATTTATCGGGATGGATGAAGAATTGCACTGGTTCTCCATGAGAAAACCCTGTCGGCATTCTCGGGAACGGGGTCCCTGACTTGCTCAAGCAGGCGGCCCGCGGCGTGGCTCAAGTGGGGCCCAGCTGCCCAGCTTCATCACTCAAGCTCAAGACCTCACGAGGGGCTGAGATTGCAAGGGCGGACGACAGAACCTTCCTCAGAGCGGCCTCGCAGTGCAGGCTCACGAGGAGGCGGAGAGATCAAGGCAGGTACCTCACGAGGGTGCCCCATGATGCAAGCCATGACGACGAGACTAGGGGCGCCACTGCAAGAAGTGTCCTCATTTCCCTTTGGTGCAAAGGAGGCAAGCAGAGGCCAAGGCATCGTGCAAGGGTTACGGCTTCGTGCAACAAGACCAAGACCAGCAGAGCGGCAGATTTGAGGTCATCGTGGAGCCTGTGACGGCCACCGCTGAGCCTTTGGCAGCCAAGACCAACTTTAGTTAGGATAAGTGTACTAGATGTTCCCTTCAAATGGCTAATTGTTGGTGCCCTTCCCGCCATTATTTGAAAGAGGCCCAGGCCTCCTCTATAAATAGGACTAGCCACCACGAGAAGGAGGAGGACAGAGAGAACCAAGGAGGAGGACAGATAGAACCAAGGAGGAAGACAGAGAGAACCAAGGAGGAAGACAGAGAGAACCAAGGAGGAAGACAGAGAGAACGAAGGAGGAAGACAGAGAGAACTGACGAGGAGAGAGAGGGAGAGAAGCGACTGGACTCACCTAAGTAGTCCATCTCGCCAGCCCAAGAACAACCCCTCGCGAGGCCGTTCTTCCTTTTGTACTGTTCTTCATCAGCCCCAGAGGCAATCCACAACGCCACACACTAGAGTAGGGTATTACACCACCACGGTGGCCCGAACCAGTATAAATCTCGTGTCTCTTGTGCTGTTCATCGTTCCTAGTTTAGATCCCTTACAAACCATTAACGCCGAAGCTGGTAGGGGAAAGATCTCCGCGCGCACTCCCAAAGTGTTCAACCTCAAGGGTCCGCCGAACCCGAATCCGGCATTTGGCACGCCGTAGGGGTGCGCGAATCTTTCTTCCAAAGGGTCGCGCAGATCTTTCGTCAGGTTCATGGTCGACGCCGCCGAGCCCACGCCGAAGCGCCGGGTTGCTCAAGGCCGCCGAGTCGCCCAGACGCCTCCCGTCAAGTGACACCCTCGCTGCTCCTCGATAACCCACAAGTATAGGGGATCGCAACAGTTTTCAAGGGTAGACTATTCAACACAAATTTATTGATTCGACACAAGGTGAGCCAAAGAATATTCTCAAGTATTAGCAGCTGAGTTGTCAATTAAACCACACCTGGAAACTTAGTATCTGCAGCAAAGTGTTTAGTAGCAAAGTAATATGATAGTGGTGGTAGCGGTAACAAAAGTAAAGACAACAATGTAATGTTTTTGGCATTTTTCTAGTGATTGTAACAGTAGCAACGGAAAAGTAAATAAATGTAAACCAGTATATGGAAAACTCGTAGGCACCGGATCAGTGATGGATAATTATGCCGGATGCGGTTTGTCATGTAATACCATAACATAGGGTGACACGTAACTAGCTCCAATTCATCAATATAATGTAGGCATGTATTCCGTAAATAGTCATACATGCTTATGGAAAAGAACTTGCATGACATCTTTTGTCCTACCCTCCCGTGGCAGCGGGTCCTATTGGAAACTAAGGGATATTAAGGCCTCCTTTAATAGAGAACCGAACAAAGCATTAGCACATAGTGAATACATGAACTCCTCAAACTATGGTCATCACCGGAGTGGTCCCGATTATTGTCACTTCGGGTTGCCGGATCATAACACATAGTAGGTGACTATAGACTTGCAAGATAGGATCAAGAACACACATATATTCATGAAAACATAATAGGTTCAGATCTGAAATCATGGCACTCGGCCCTAGTGACAAGCATTAAGCATAGCAAAGTCATAGCAACATCAATCTCGTAACATAGTGAATACTAGGATCAAACCCCAACAAAACTAACTCGACACATGATAAATCTCATCCAACTCATCACCGCCCAGCAAGCCTATGATGGAATTACTCACGCACGGCGGTGAGCATCATGAAATTGGTGATGGAGGATGGTTGATGATGACGATGGCGATTTAGTCCCTCTCCGAGCCCCGAACGGACTCCAGATCGCCTCTCGAGAGAGATTAGGCTTGGCGGCGGCTCCAGATCGTAAAACGCGATGAAACTTTCTCTCTGATTTTTTCTCCCAAAGCCAATATATGGAGTTGGAGTTGGCGCCGGAGGGCCACCAGGGGCCCACGAGGTAGGGCGCGCGCCTGGGGGAGGGGCGCCCACCTCGTGGACAGGTGTGGGCCCCTGGTCTTCATCTTTGGCAGGATTTTTATTATTTATTCTAAGATATTCCGTGGAGTTTCAGGTCATTCCGAGAACTTTTGTTTTCTGCACATAAAACAACACCATGGCAATTCTGCTGAAAACAACGCCATCCGGTTAGTTCCATTCAAATCATATAAGTTAGAGTCCAAAACAAGGGCAAAAGTGTTTGGAAAAGTAGATACGACGAAGACGTGTCAACTCCCCAAGCTTAAACCCTTGCTTGTCCTCAAGCAATTCAGTTGACAAACTGAAAAGAAAAAGAAAACTTTACAAACTCGGTTTGCTCTTGTTGTTGTAAACATGAAAAGCCAGCATTCAAGTTTCAGCAAATATTATGAACTAACCATACTCACAATAACACGTAGATCTCATAATTACTCATATCAATAGCATAATCAGCTAGCGAGCCATAATAATAAAACTCGGATGACAACACTTTCTCAAAATAATCATAACATGATATAACGAAATGGTATCTCGCTAGCCCTTTTTGAGACCGCAAATCATAAATGCAGAGCACCTTTAAAGATCAAGGACTGACTAAACATTGTAATTCATGGTAAAAGAGATCCAGTCAAGTCATACCCAATATAAACCAATTATAATGAATGCAAACGACAGTGTGCTCTCCAGCGGGTGCTTTTTAATAAGAAGGGTGATGACTCAACATAAAAGTAAATAGATAGGCCCTTCGCAGAGGGAAGCAGGGATTTGTAGAGGTGCCAGAGCTCGATTTTGAAATAGGGATAAATTATATTTTGAGCGGCATACTTTCACTATCAACGCAACAACTATGAGATGGATGTATCTTCCATACTACATGCATTATAGGCAGTTCCCAAACAGAATGGTAAAGGTTTATACTCCCCCTCCTCCACAAGCATCAATCCATGGCTTGCTCGAAACAACGAGTGCCTCCAACATTCAACGTGTCCCAAGGGGAGTTTTGTTTAACTATTTTGATTTGCTTTGATCTTTTGGATCATGGGACTGGGCATCCCGTTACGCCCTTTTCGTGAATGAGGAGCGGAGTCCACTCTCTTGAGAATAACCCACCTAGCATGGAAGATATAGGCAGCCCTAGTTGCACATGAGCTGCTCGAGCATACAAAACATAATTTTATTTGAAGGTTTGGAGTTTGGCACATACAAATTTACTTGGAACGGTAGGTAGATACCGATATAGGAAGGTATAATGGACTCATATGGAACAACTTTGGGGTTTAAGGAGTTTGATGCACAAGCAGTATTCCCGCTTAGTACAGTGAAGGCTAGCAAAAGACCGGAAGCTAATTAATCGAGAGAGCGACAACAAATGTAAACATGCATTAAAATTAATTTACACCAATATAAGCATGAGTAGGATATAATCCACCATGAACATAAATATCATGAAGGCTATGTTGATTTGATTCAACTACATGCGTGAACATGTGCCAAGTCGAGTCACTCAATTCATTCAAAGGAGGATACCATCCCATCATACCATATCATAATCATTCTAATAGCATGTTGGCACGCAAGGTAAACCATTATAACTCATAGCTAATCAAGCATGGCACAAGCAACTATAATCTCTAAATGTCATTGCAAATATGTTTACTTCATAATAGCTGAATCAGGAACGATGAATCATCATATTTACAGAAACAAGAGAGGTTGAGTTCATACCAGCTTTTCTCATCCCAATAAGTACATCATATATCATCATTATGGCCTTTCACTTGCACGACCGAACGGTGTGAATAATAATAAGAGTGCACATGCATTGACTAAGCTGAATCGCAAGCATTCAACTCAAGAGAGAAGACAAGTAATATGGGCTCTAAGTTAAATAAACGATCATGCATATGAGAGCCACTAACATTTTCAATATGGTCTTCTAATTCCCCAAAGAAAGGAAAATAAAAATAAAAACTATTTACACGGAAAGCTCCCAACAAGTAAAAAGAAGAACGGAAATATTTTTGGGTTTTCTTTTAATTATTACTACTACAGCAGGAAAAATAGACTAACTAATTTTTTCAGTTTTTTCTTAAGGTTTATTAAACACACAAGAAGAAAGCAGGAAAAAGGAAATTTAAACTAACATGGATATTACAAAGGAAAGAGTATGAGCACCGACATCTAGCAATGAGTGTGTGTGAACATAAATGTAATGTCGGTGAGAAATACGATTCCCCAAGCTTAGGCTTTGGCCTGTTGGTCTATTGCCGTGATAGCCTCGCGGATACCCGTAGGTGTAGCTGGGTCGATCGCGATGAAGAATAGTTGGGATCATAATGTGATGAAGAGGACTCGATCGCCACCGATCGGCAACCGCCTCATCTTGTGGCTCCGTTCCGGTTGGTGCAGGATTCCGATAGGCTTGAACAGCCGCCCACTGAACAATGTAAGGACCTGTAGACAAGTTAAACAAAGGGGAGCAGGCAAAGTAATAGTCTCGTGGTGATGTTTATCAAAGTACAATTTATATTTAAGCTCCCTTCATGACTCTTAACAAGAAAATCATGCACTAGCATACTCTTATAATCTAAATAAGCACGGGCAGCGCTGTTTCTTCTTTCTCCCATGCCTAATAGGTATTTCAAAATATTCAGCTAGGCGCCAAGCATAAATGCCTCCAAAGATGTGGCCCTTAGTACGGTTCAGACTTAACCGCCTAGCAACAATTCCACCCAACTAACAGAGTTATTATGTATAAACCATGGAACAAAATGATAATATCAGAAATGCTAAGGTTTCACAGCCTCACACCAATCAAGCAACGACTAGCAAATAAGGCAAAGTAGCGAAAACAGGAAAATGTATGCTAGTAATTCTTGCATCGTAAACCTTCCTGGTTTCTCCCACAAAGATAGTGTTAATAAAAGCTTCCACTTCATTACGGTGTGGTTCATCTAAGGTGCCTCAAAAGGTATTTTGCAAACCTCGCAAAATTTAGCTAATGTCATCTCCTTAACAACGCATATAAATGGAACTCTACTGTTGGAGGTGATTTCTTAGGGAAAAGTAGAAGTTCTGCATGTAAGTATTTGTGAGTAAGAGATACCGATGACGTTGGTCGCGGAGGAAGTTGGTGAGGTCGGCATGCTCTCAATTAATAGATAGAAATCCTCATAAATCCTGCCTCCTCAAGAAGTCATTGAAGGCCATTCACACGGCCGGACCTCTCATGTGCGAGGCAAATTAAATTTGGGCTTCGCTTTCTTCCTTTTGTTTTTCCTCGAGCATCGGCTCGACGAGCCCTCAAAAGTCTCTTCATTATTTCTGAAATAATCTGAAATTTTAGTAACTTCAAACAAAAGTGAACCAACTTCAATAAAACTGATAGCAACTACTCATACAAGTGCCTAGAGCATATATCAAGCATTAGAACTACTTGGAACCATATAAATTTTACATGCAAGATCAAGAACATGGTCACCTATGCAGCACAAATTTGCAATGAATAAAGCACTAGAACAAAACTAATTGTACCAATGGAGGAGTCACATACCAAGGAACAATCTCCCAAGCAGTTTTATGAGAGGTGCTTTGAGCAAGGAGATCGAAAATCACAGCAAAAGTGGCCGGAACACGAGCTTGAGTTGGTTTTTCGGTTTGTGGAGGCAGAGGAAGAAGATGGGTGCAGGGATAAGTGGAGGAGGGCCACCGTGGGCCCACGAGGCAGGGGGAGCGCCTGTGGGGTAGGGCGCCCTCCACCTCGTGGCTGTGTGGCAGCTCCCGCTGTAATTTTTGCACAAGAATCTCAAATATTCCAAAAAATCATATTAAATTGGCATGGCATTCTGAGGACTTTTATTTTCGGATATTTTATATTGCATGATAAGTCGGGAGACGTATGTAAAAATACTATTTTACTTTATTTTTACTAAATAACAGAGAATATAAAGAGGGTATGAAGGTTGTGCTTTAGTTTCATCCATCTCATGCTCATCAAAAAGAATCCACTAACAAGGTTGATCAAGTCTTGTTAACAAACTCATTCCGATAATCATGGATCCAGAGAAATTTCGAATAGCACTATGTTACCTCAACGGGGATATGGACATCCCCAATAATAAGTATATCATATTTCTTCTTAACAGTAGGAAGAGGAAATTCAAAACCTCCAAATATAATCGATGGAATTTTTCCAATAGAGTTGATACTATAAACTTGAGGTTGTTTCTCGAAAATGTACCGTATGCTCATTACCATTAACATGAAAAGTGACATTGCCTTTGTTGCAATCAATAACAGCCCCTGCAGTATTATGGAAAGGTCTTCCAAGAATAATAGACATACTATCATCCTCGAATATCAAGAATAACAAAGTCCGTTAAAATAGTAACGCTTGCAACCACAACAGCACATCCTCACAAATACCGACATGTATAGCAGTTGATTTATCAGCCATTTGCAAAGATATTTCAGTAGGTGTCAACTTATTCAAGTCAAGTCTACGATATAAAGAGAGAGGCATAACACTAACACCGCACCAAGATCACATAAAGCAGTTTTAACATAATTTCTTTTAATGGAGCATGGTATAGTAGGTACTCCTCGATCTCCAAGTTTCTTTGGTATTCCACCCTTAAAAGTGTAATTAGCAAGCATGGTGGAAATTTCAGCTTCAGGTATCTTTCTTTTATTAGTAATGATATCCTTCATATACTTAGCATAAGGATTTGTTTTGAGCATATCAGTTAATCGCATACGCAAAAAGATGGGTATAATCATTTCAGCAAAGCGCTCAAAATCCTCATCATCCTTTTTCTTGGATGGTTTCGAAGGAAAAGGCATGGGTTTCTGAACCCATGGTTCCCTTTCTTTACCATGTTTCCTAGCAACAAAGTCTCTTTTATCATAACGTTGATTCTTTGATTGTGGGTTATCAAGATCAACAGCAGGTTCAACTTCTACATCATTATCATTACTAGGTTGAGCATCATCACGAACATCATCATTAACATTTGCACTAGGTTCATGTTCATTACCAGATTGTGTTTCAACATCAGAAACAGAGATATCGTTTGGATTCTGAGGTGGTTCAGCAATAGGTTCACTAGAAGTTTGCAATGTCTTATCATTTTTCTTTTTCTTCCTTTTAGAATAACTAGGTATATCAATATTATTTCTCTGAGAATCTTGCTCGATTCTCTTAGGGTGGCCTTCAGGATACAAAGGTTCCTGAGTCATTCTACCAGTTCTAGTAGCCACTCTAACATCATAATCATTTTTCTTACTATTCATTTCATCAAGCACTTCTTTCTGAGCTTTAAGTACTTGTTCTACTTGAGTGGTAACCATAGAAGCATGTTTGCTAACAAGTTTAAGTTCACCTCTAATATTAGCCATATAATCACTCAAGAGTTTAATCATGAAGGTATTCTGTTTTAATTGTCTACCAAAATAAGCATTAAAGTCATCTTGCTTAAACATAAAGTCATCAAACTCATCCAAGCACTGACTAGCAATTTTAGTAGGAGGGACTTCAGCTTTATCATACCTATAGAGAGAATTTACCTTTACTACCCGTGTCGGGATATCGGAGGTTCTTCAAGAATAAGTAATTGAGATCATATACTTCTTCAACAAAGTGTAAATTAAGACCATGTATTTCTTCAATAGGAGGTAAATTCTTAACATCTTCAGCTTTAATACCTTTTTTCTTTCATAGATTTCTTTGCCTCTTGCATATCTTCGGACTGAGAAATAGAACACCTCTCTTCTTCGGAGTTGGTTTAGGAATAGGCTCAGTAGGTGGCTCGGGAGGTGCCCAATTATTTTCATTTGTCAACATATTATTCAATAGAATTTCAGCTTCATACGGTGTTCTTTCCCTGAAAAGAGAACCAGCACAACTATCCAGGTAATCTCTGGAAGCATCAGTTAGTCCATTATAAAAGATATCAAATATTTCAGGTTTCTTAAGAGGATGATCAGGCAAAGCATTAAGTAACTTGAGAAGCCTTCCCCAAGCTTGTGGGAGACTCTCTTCTTCAATTTGCCCAAAATTATATATATCCCTCAAAGTAGCTTGTTTCTTATGAGCAGGGAAATATTTAGGAGAGAAGTAATAAATCATATCCTGAGGACTTTGCACACAACCAGGATCAAGAGAATTAAACCATTTCTTAGCATCACCCTTTAATGAGAACGGAAATATTTTGAGTAAATAAAGGTAGCGCGATCTCTCATTATTAGTAAACAGGGCAGCTATATCATTTAACTTACAAAGATGTGCCACAACAGTTTCAGATTCATAGCCATAAAAAGGATCAGATTCAACCAAAGTAATTACATCTGGATCAACAGAAAAATCATAGTAATCCTGATCGGGAACACAGATAGGTGAAGTAGCAAAAGCAGGGTCGGGTCTCATCCTATCTCTAAAAGATTCTTTACTCCATTTAACTAGCAACCTCTTAAGTTCAAGTCTATCCTGGCAAGCAAGAATGGATGCGGTAGATTCAGCATCAAAAAGATAGCCCTCGTGAATAGCAGGCATATTATCATCATCACTAACATCATTGTATTCAGTTTCAATATTTTCTTTCTCTAGACCTAGAAATTTGTTCATCTAGAAATTCACCAAGGGCACAGAGTATCAAGCATAGAAGTAGTTTCATCATAAGTATCATGCATAGCGTATGGCATCATCAATAACATGCACATATCGAACTAATAGCGTAAGCAGGTTTAGGTGTCGCTAGCTTACTCATAATGTAAGGTGAATCAAGTGCGAGCTAGATGGCAGTTCCTTACCTCCCTCGTAGTTGAGGGATAAATTGTTGTCTTAGCGCCTTTCAAGTTCTTCATAGTGTCCACCAGATATAAATCCCAAGTGACTCAAAGAATAGAGCTATGTCTCCGCAACGGCGCCGAAAAAGGTCTTGATAACCCACAAGTATAGGGGATCACAACAGTTTTCGAGGGTAGAGTATTCAACCCAAATTTATTGATTCGACACAAGGGGAGCCAAAGAATATTCTCAAGTATTAGCAGCTGAGTTGTCAATTCAACCACACCTGGAAACTTAGTATCTGCAACAAAGTGTTTAGTAGCAAAGTAATATGATAGTTTTGGTAGCGGTAACAAAAGTAAAGACATCAAAGTAATGTTTTTGGTATTTTTGTAGTGATTGTAACAGTAGCAACGGAAAAGTAAATAAATGTAAACCAGTATATGGAAAACTCGTAGGCACCGGATCAGTGATGGATAATTATGCCGGATGCGGTTTGTCATGTAACAGTCATAACATAGGGTGACACAGAACTAGCTCCAATTCATCAATATTATGTAGGCATGTATTCCGTAAATAGTCATACATGCTTATGGAAAAGAACTTGCATGACATCTTTTGTCCTACCCTCCCGTGGCAGCGGGGTCCTATTGGAAACTAAGGGATATTAAGGCCTCCTTTAATAGAGAATCGAACAAAGCATTAGCACATAGTGAATACATGAACTCCTCAAACTATGGTCATCACCGGAGTGGTCCCGATTATTGTCACTTCGGGTTGCCGGATCATAACACATAGTAGGTGACTATAGACTTGCAAGATAGGATCAAGAACACACATATATTCATGAAAACATAATAGGTTCAGATCTGAAATCATGGCACTCGGCCCTAGTGACAAGCATTAAGCATAGCAAAGTCATAGCAACATCAATCTCGTAACATAGTGGATACTAGGATCAAACCCTAACAAAACTAACTCGACACATAATAAATCTCATCCAACCCATCAACGCCCAAGAAGCTTCACGATGGAATTACTCATGCACGGCGGTGAGCATCATGAAATTGGTGATGGAGGATGGTTGATGATGACGACGGCGATTTAATCCCCTCTCCGAGCCCCGAACGGACTCCAGATCAGCCTCCCGAGAGAGATTAGGCTTGGCGGCGTCCAGATCGTAAAACGCGATGAAACTTTCTCTGATTTTTTTCTCCTAGAAAGCCAATATATGGAGTTGGAGTTGGCGTCGGAGGGCCACCAGGGGGCCCACGAGATAGGGCGGCGCGCCCAGGTGGGAGGGGCGCGCCCCCCGCTCTCGTGGACAGGGTGTGGGCCCCTTGGTCTTCATCTTTGTCGAGGATTTTTTATTATTTATTCTAAGATATTCAGTGGAGTTTCAGGTCATTCCGAGAACTTTTGTTTTCTCGCACATAAACAACACCATGGCAATTCTCAAAAAAAGGCCATCCGGTTAGTCCCATTCAAATCATACAAGTTAGAGTCCAAAACAAGGGCAAAAGTGTTTGAAAAGTAGATACGACGAGACGATTATTCCCCGTCAGTCGCCGCAGAACGCCGCCACCGCCCGGGCGGGAACGAGCAGCAGTGGCTCATCCTCGATCCATCGGTGAGGCGAGAAGGCCGCACCGCTACTCCTTCGCCGCCTCGCTGGTTCTTTTTCGCCCCACAAGCATCAAGGCCCCATGGAGGCTCGAATCGCGCCATCGCGCGAACGAGCTCCTCGCGCCACGCCTCGCCGACGACGCTCACGAGGAGTGGCTCGACCGCTGTCGAGCCTGGTCCACGCCGCAGGGGCCTCCCCCGCTGTCCCTCTCGCTAAGGCCGCCTTCACCCCTGCAGGAGGCAGGAGCCGAGGTGCCCCCGCCACCTCCTTCCCAAGAAGGCGCCTGCTCCAAGGCTGCGGGCCCCGGCCGAGACCTCCACGGCCGGGCGCCACAAGAAGCAACAAAGGAGCTGCCAGAGATCGCCGTCCCAAGAAGGTGCTCGCGTTCTCAAAGACCGGAGCGCCAGGATCAGCTGCCTCCAAAGACCACCACTGCCAAGACCTCGCTGCTGCTCCGTGTAGCGGTGCGGCAGAATCCACAAGAGCAAGCTCTCATCGCCAGAGAGCCCCGGTACACCGCAGGCTGCCGCGCTTTCACCGCCGAAGCCAGAAGGCCGCATGGCCCGCAAGTTCAAGCCGACCTGCTCTCCTCGCTATGACGGCAATGCCGACTTTCGCTGAGTTCCTTCAGCTTCACGAGCTGGGCATCAAGCCGCCAACGGGACGATAAGGTCACGGCGAATTGGTTCCCCATGGCGCCAAGGACGGGCCCGAACTCGCTCCCGAACCTGGCTCCCCAAGACGATCTCCTCCTCGACGAGATGCGCACCCGCTTCAACGCCAACTTCCAAGGCACTCGTGACTGGCCTCCGGCCATGAGCAACATGCACCGCATCAAGCAACAGCCAGGAGAGACCCTGCAGAAGTACATCCAGCGCTTCAACAACACCCGCCTCAAAATCCCCAAGAAGACTGAGGAAGCCATCATCTCAGCCTTCTCCGATGGCGTGCGTGACGTCAAGATGAAGGAGGAGCTAGCAATGCATGAAGACCTGTGCACATACCGAGCTGTTCAACTTGGCACCAAATGCGCCAGTGGCTGAGGAAGGGCGCCTATCCTCCTCGAAGCTTCCGGCCGCCGATCCGTAAGAGAAGAAGCCTAAGGTCAAGGACGGAAGCGCAGGGGCTGTCATGCTCGCGCGTAACCGCATACCAAGCGCAGGTAGGGATCAGCCCGAGTCATCCAAAGGCAGCCGACATCGTGATATACCACGACCTCCACACCCACAACACCAACGAATGCCGGAGCTCAGACCGCGCGAGAAAGCGCCAGATCGCCGACGCCCGAGCGCAATGATCGGGCTACGGCCGAGGAGGAGGAAGAGGCGCAGGACGCTGGAAGACTGCGGGCCTCGCCAAGGATGGCAGACAGACTCGCGAGGACCGCCGGCAGGACCAGCCTCGCGAGGGAGGTTGAGGGACAAGCTTCGTGAGGACCGCCTCAAGGTAACGCAGGCTCCCACCTCCGCCACAGCCGCCAAGGACGACGAAGACAATCATCAGACGAGGGGCTGGGGCTTCTGTGAGACACGCGCGATCGCTTGCATCCTGGTGGCGCCAGCCCCACCTCTCAACGATCTTCAAGCAGTTTGCTCGCAAGGTGAATGCAGTCCTCCCCAGGCCAGAGGCCACACGCCCTCTCAGGTGGTCTTCATGCGCTATCACGTTCAGCTCAGCGGATCAGCTCAAGTGCGTGGCAACGGCTGGAGTCCTCCCCATGCTTTGCTCACTAGTCATCAGCAACGTGCAAGTCACCAGGACCCTCATTGACAGTGGAGCAGGACTCAACGTCCTATTTGTCGAGACATTCAACAATCTCCAAGTGCCATACGACCAGCTTCAGCCGACCAAGCCTTTCTCAGGAGTCACCGATGGCTCCATCGTCCCGATAGGGCAAGTTCGCCTTCCCGTCACCTTCGGGCAACGCAGCAACTACCGCACCGGGCTCATCAACTTCGACGTCGCCCACATTCGCCTGCCATACAATGCCATCCTCGGGTACCCAGCTTTGGCCAAGTTCATGGCAGTGACTCACCATGGCTACAATGTCCTCAAGATGCCCGAAAGCGGGGAGTCATCACAGTGCCTTGTGAGGAAAGGGATGCAGTGTGCTTCTTGAGCGCGCTTCCAAGCCGCAGCAATCAAGACCCAGATCACAGGAGCGGAGACTTCCCGAGGCAATCCCTAAGAAGAAGAAGGCTTCGCCGGTCCAAGCCTCGCCAGAAGGCACCTCCAGAGGCGTGGCAACAGACCCGCACCTGCTCAAGGGGCGCCACCTCCGTCAGATAGGAAGGCGTGTTCGGCGCCTCCTCAAAGGGGCTCGGGGCTCTTTTCATGGCGAGCCACCGACCTAGCCGAGGTCACGAGGGAGGCGCCGAGCACCACTTGAGGCGTGCTTCAAGGCACGCTTCCTCAGTGAAGGTATGAGGCAAGGGGGCAAAACCTCGTGAGTTCATCACGAGGAACACCCAGAGCTACAGGAGTCAAGAGTCATGCGCGCCGCCGCCGCCGCCGCCGTGGCCCCACATCCAAAGCGAGGATGCTGGGCTGTGAATCTGCATCGACATACCATGGCTCAACCGGGCCGCTGCCTCAGAGCGCCTGCCCTCGCTGGGCGCTATGAGGGTCCACTCACAGCCACGTCAGCATGCCTTCGCCTGCCAACGCGGGTCGCTGCCCATCAGCGCCACCGAGGTGCGCCTGAAGCTCAGGAGGTCAAGCAGCGCGCTGTCCTCGGCAGAGATGGAGATGGCTCTCGAGGAACCCCCGGCCCCCGGAGCCTCCCGAGGCTCAGTCCGAGGGCTCGTGAGGGCCGGCTTCTCATCACGCCATCCGCTACCTCAACATCCCGCCATCTTCGCCATGTCGTGACACCTTTCCAAGTTCCGCTTAGCTGGGAGCGCCTGGCTGGCTGCATCATTCCTGTGCCGCGGGTCCGCCCCTCGCATGTATCCGCTTTGCTTATGTTCTTACTTACCTTGATTGGGGCGCCGGGCTGCATTATCCCCAAGCTCGGGCCAGACCTGGGCGTGTGCTTTCTCCGCACCTATCTAGATGGATTTGCTTATTCATATATAACATGCTTGACCTAATCGCATGCTCGATTGACACCTACCTTTGAGCCGCCGCCAGCACGACACTTGCTCACGGGTCCGCCCCACAACGCCGAGCAACTGAGTGGCTGAGCTCGCCGCTGCAGCCCCGCAAGGCGCCACCTCACCAAGCCCTCGAGTGCCTCGATCACTCCTTCGAGCGATTTAATGGTTGGCTGGCAACCGTAATAACGAATCTTGTTTCCTCGTGATTGGTACACGTGACCTGCTCCAGAGTAACGCTGGTGGCATCACGAGCCTTCTCCTCCTCTCCGTGCAATCCGCTGCATGTTAAAAGGGGGTACCGAGCATCGAGACTCATGGGTTTATCGCTTCCAGCCTCACCCCTCGCCTTGACCCACGATATCGCGACTGTCATACTAGCCGGCGGCCGAGCTCGCCAAGGGCCGGATCTGAGGACATAGAGCACTAAAGAAAGCACGGGGAGAGGGGAGAAGCTCGCGAGGACCCAACCCAGCAACACCTCAGTTGCCGTCGCGCAGACACGACACTTCATCGAACGCCGCTTCAAACCCGCAAGATAAGTCACGAAAAACTGATCCGACTCAGCGCTTAAACCTCGCTTTCATCGCTGCTCACACGACAAAGCTGCCTACCTTTCGCCCAAAGGAGGCTGCTTGAGCGCTTAAGGGGACCTCCCGAGCATCGCGACTCAGGGCTCTATCGACCTCGGGCCGCCACCTCCGCCTTGACCACGCATCACGACCGGATACCAGCGACGGCCGAAGCCTACCCGGGACCGGGACCTATCAGCGCAGAGCGCCAAGCCCTCGTGGAGGAAAGAAAGGAGGAGCTGAGCCGACAGTAACAAGCATCCGCACCGATTCATCATAAGGAAATAATATTCACAAAAACATGGCCAGCGCTTACATACGCGGGTGCTACTTCGATTCTTTGCAGGAAATAAAAGGTGCTGATCCTAAGGAACGCCGACTACGCGCGCCACCGTAGGAGACGCCATCATCAACAGTGGGCCGCCCGACGCCGGTGCCAACCCCATCCAGATCACCGGCGCCGGTAGCATGAAGCGCCGCCTGCCCGAAGCGCGCGTGAGCTCGGGGCTCAGAGCTGTCGCCGCCATCTCCGAGTCGCCAGGCTCGGCGGAGGCGCTGACCTCCAGCCCCTTCGCCGCTGCCCAAGAGCTGTCGAGGGGGCGATCATCAGGGTTTAGTCTCGCTGCAACGATGCCCCACCGCCTTCCGGGCAGCATTCCAGCCGCGCCCATCCGCCGAATAACTTGAAGAACATCAAGGAGGCGCCATCGATTCTAGGTGGATCACGAGGGCGCCTCGCCCCGCAGACCAGTGCGATCTCGCCCCAGCCTCGGGTCATGTAGACCTTGTCCGGAGCGACAACCGCAACCTCCGCTCCGGTCGCAGGGGTGCTGCAGCCAGCGTGCTGCAACCAGAGCTCAAGAGAGCCCTCGGCAGGATCTCAAGGCGAAGGAGGGAGGAAGACGAATCCAAGATTGAGGAGGCATGGCGGCGTGAGCACAATCTCTCGAGGAGCCTCGCATGGACTCTGTGGAGGAACGACGACACCGCCATGACTCCGCCGGCGCCGACGGCGGCTTCGTTCACGGGCGCCGGCTTTACTTCCTCCGTGGCCTCGGCGCGGGCGCATAAGGGCAGCGGGAACTCGGCGGTGGCCGCCGCATTTCAGGTCCTGACACTTCCTGCCGGGCGCCTTCATCTCGGGCGGCAGGACTAGCTGCTTTTTCGTGGGAGCGGGTCGACCTTCGGGGCCTTTTCCTTCTTCGCAGAAAACCGCGGATCGAGCCATTATCGCAATGTGGAGCAAGGGCAAGGATGGAGAGGAAGGAGTAGCAAGAAGAGATGGATCGAAGGGCTTGCGCCGTCTGCATTTATAGCCGGAGGAGGCCAACCGTCGGCCTCCATGATCACATGTAATCATGGCCCATTTCGCGCAAGGTGGACTTGTCAAGTCATGCAGCTTGCCGAGGGATCGTGGGGAAGCGGAGACGCCACGACCAATCAATCACCACGCTGCACCCAAGGCCGCAGGTTGCTGGGGCTCGCGCACTTCGCACTTTCCCTTCGCTTCTCCGCTAAGCCAAGTCCGGGCGCACTTGGGCCCCGGCTACTGTCGGCTTTCGGGAATGGGGTCCCTGACTTTCCTGCCCGCGACCGCGGCGGGTTTCAAGTGGGGCCCAACGCGCCCAGCTTCATCACTAAGCTCAAGACCTCGCGAGGGGCCAGATTGCTGGGCGGACGATAGGAACCTTCCTCAGAGCGGCCTCGCCAGCAGGCTCACGAGGAGGCGGAGAGATCAAGGCAGGTACCTCACGAGGGTGCCCCATGATGCCGACATGACGACGAGACCAAAGGGCGCGCTGTGGGTGCCACCTCAAGAAGTTGTCCTCATTTCCCTTTGGTGCAAAGGAGGCAAGCACAGCCAAGGCATCGCAAGGGTTACCGCCTCGTGCAACAAGACCAAGACCAGCAGAGCGGTAGGCCGGAGGTCATCGTGGAGCCTGTGATGGCGCCTCCGCTGAGCCTTTGGCAGCGAAGACCAACTTTAGTCGATAAGTGTACTAGATGTTCCCTTCAAAATGGCCAATTGTTGGTGCCCTTCCCGCTCATTATTTGGGAAGAGGCCCAGGGCCTCCCTCTATAAATAGGACTAGCCACCACGAGAAGGAGGAGGACAGAGATAATCAAGGAGGAAGACAGAGAGAACCATGGAGGAAGACAGAGAGAACCAAGGAGGAAGACAGAGAGAACGAAGGAGGAAGACAGAGAGAACCGACGAGGAGAGAGAGGGAGAGAAGCGACTGAACTCACCTAAGCAGTCCATCACGCCAGCCCAAGAACAGCCCCTCGCGAGGCTGTTCTTCCTTTTGTACTGTTCTTCATCAGCTCCAGAGGCAATCCACCACACCACACACTGGAGTAGGGTATTACACTACCACGGTGGCCTGAACCAGTATAAATCTCGTGTCTCTTGTGTTGTTCATCGTCCCTAGTTTAGATCCCTTGCAAACCATTAACGCGTGAGCTGGTAGGGGAAAGATCTCTGTGCGCACCCCAGTGTTCGAACCTCAAGGGTCTGCTGAACCCAAACCGACAAACCCTATGCAATCGCCGAGAGGGGTTTTCTCCAACAAGCGACGAGGGAGAAGGGATTCAGCCTAGTGAAATATTGTTGCTTCGGCCCATCCATCTTACCGCTTAAGCTGGAAGGGGGGAGGGTTGTGATTTGACAGCTCATTGAGCATTATCATGGGCGCCACGACCGGGGTGTGTCTACCGTGAAGTTGTGCACTCTAATTTGTGCATATGGCACGTGGACCCCTGCTGTCGGCTGCCCCACATATCAGCGAAAGGAAGTAGAAAGACATGAGTAACTAGTTACACATAAATATATTTTTTGACAGAGAGATACTCCCTCTGTAGAGAAATATACAAATCTTTTATATCACAGGCTCACCTTGCCGAGAAATATACTCCCTCTGCAACGCACGGGAATTATGGGGGTTCAGCTTTTTTATGGGGGTTCAGCTGAGAATATAATACTCAGATAGGCTCACGGTTCTGGAGTTTGGGCCGTAGGCCGACCCTGCATGTTTGGGGGCCCATGTGTTCTACCTCAGCGCTTTTCATATTGCAAGCGATCGATATGGCGCTGGTTTTAGATGCCGTTGCAAGGCGAATACACAAAATTGAATAAAGCACGACAGCTATTGGAATGAAATCGAACGACAGTTCCTAACCAGCAATCAGAGTTGCAATTCTATCAACGATATACCATGTGATAAATAATACTGTCGTACTACTTATACACACATGACACTTGTTTCACCATGCCGATTATTACATCAAAATCTCTCGAGGATAGATCAGTTCGGCAGCTATGCGTTGCCATCAAGAATTTCAAAGTTGATTTGGACCAGCTCTCCTTGCCAAGAAAGTTCGATTTTGACATCATCCCCACCGCAAGATATGATTTAGATTTGAACCTTGACCATCCTTTAGCATCGATCATCATGCCACCATCCTTTGTACTTACGGTATATTGAGCAGGTTCATTCACACCAAGGCTGCGCATGGTAAGAGAAACTTGGCTGCGGTCGCCTGATTGTTGAACGACTCCATCGCTGTTTCTAGGAATTCTATGTTTGCAAACAAGAAGACATACCCAAACAGTTAGATCAACACAAAGAATCATGTGAAACAACATGGAAAGAAAAAGAACGAAGCACTTGGGCGGCCAATGCTTACCAAGAAGGTGGACATGTCGGTTTTGTAAGGACTTTGGTATATGAAGTGCGAATCGTAGCCCGGCTCACATCGTGCAATTGCACGGGCCGGAGCAGATGCAAGTGCAAGTGTTGGTGCAGTGTCAAGCCGCCATCGCTGCCGGAGATGGTGCTCCTTGTAGAGCTGGTGCCGTGTCGGAGCAGGTTCCGTGTCGATGCCCGATCCTCCGAGATCAGATTAATCACCGACGCTGTCGGTGCCCAATCCTCACCGATCCGACCGAGGTGCTGCCACTGTCGCTGCTAGAGCAATCGCCGTGATCGATCCGTATGAGACAGCGCGATCGCTTCGGTCTGCTATGATCAGCTTTCTAACTTGACTAGGGTCCGTGACCATGATCCAGTTTTTTCTTCATTTCTTTTAAACGCGAGAAGGACTAATTGTATGCTTTTGTTAAACCAAACTGCAGTTCATCATAGGATTCAGCTTGTACTCGCACAAATGATCGATCCAATTTTTTCCAAAGAATATAAGTGATGGACAAAGCCTTCAGCATCGACACGACATAAGAAGTGAAACCTGCAAAATAGCCATCGAGAGCAAACCAAATGGTTTATTCTGTGATGAATGTCACATGGCAAAACCTGCATCGTAAAGTTGCTGAAAAGAAAGAAAAATGACATTAAATCAATAAGATTTAGATAGTAAATCAATAAGATTTACTTGATGTGACACGAGTTTAATCCTTACCAGGAAATCACTATGTTGAAGTACTAAATGTAAGATTGATCGTCCAACTATGCGTGGCATGCAGGGCCTCGCCTTACTCCCACAAGCAGTGACAATCCAAAGGTCGTGACAAATCGTATGGACCGAACATCCATGGACCGAAATCTCGTGGTGCAATAAACCCTGCAATGCATACAGATATTGGAGTGTAACCATAATTGATAAACCGTCCTCACAAAAAATATGATCTGGATACTTCAAAATATACAAACTGAATTGAGTGGATGACATTAACATAGACCGCTTCTCGTGGACTGACTACACACCAAAAGCGGCAAGATTAATAAACAATACAGGTTCACAAACACAAATCAAGTACTGAACAATAGTACTTACTATAGACAAGCAAAGTTGCACTAACTAAACTCTGCAGACTATTTCTTGCCACCGACCTACCGGATGAAACCAGCATAACTGACTAGGCCATGGACTTCGTGTGAGATGTCTACATGCTCCATCACCATCTTGTGAACCTTGGAGAACCTAACAGAGTGGTCTTTCCACTCATAAACATGATGATGAAGACATGCCGCATCATATTTGTTGGGAAGCTTTACAAGAACCACTCCCTTCGTAATCGAAGGCACAGCCAGGAAATTGTTGTGGTCAAGTACAGCCTCGAGAACGCGCCTGACAACAATGCTACAGGAAAACACTAGTTCATGACACGTGGCGACAAGGACACATCAGCTGGATAGTTCAGCAAGAGAACTCATCATCGGTCTTCCAGCCACACGGCATGACTTTGAGAACTTCATCTCCACCATGGACCTGGTTCTAATTCAAACAGAAACCATATTTTATTACTACTCCGCTCAGAAATATAAGATGATTTTCGACATTATACTCCATATATGACTACATATACGCACAGAAATAAGTGAACAAAGACACTAGAACATGTCTTCAAAGGCATGAGAGCAGAGGGATTACATGCAATATCCATAACACAAGTCACCGAGGCAAATATACCCTCTTAAAAGGTTGCATTGATAAATTATAGTATTCCTCCGTCTCAAAATTTTTGTGTTAGATTTGTGTAGATACGGATGTATCAAGTCACATTTTAGTATTAGATACATCCGTATATAGACAAATCTAAGACAAGAAATTTCGGACAGAGGGAGAAGTTGAAAGTAATCTATAAGAAATCAGTGTCAACCTCTCGCATGTTTTGATCAAAAGAGGAATTTAGAACCGCTATTTGGCACACTAAAATCACATGCAAGATAACCTGAAAGTTGTACTACCAGACTAGTATCTGCGTGTTAGATGAAAAACACGATCAAGATCGAGAAAAGATCGTCAACAAGAGACATTACCGGACTTGCTTAATGAGGGATCCCGGAGAGGGGGCTTGGATAGGGCGATGGCTTTGAGCTTGTCTCATGTAGTCTCGGCGGGTGCTTGCGCTTCTTCGCACCATGAGCCTCGACGGTTTTGGCCAGAGCTATAGACATCATGTCGGCCGGTGCTCCGACGCCCATCCAAGAGAGGAAGCTGAGAGAGAAGAGTGAAAGGAGGAATGAGATGAGAGAGAAGCGCAGTGGGGGTTTTCTTCAAGAGAGGAAGCTGAGAGAGAAGAGTGAAATGATGGTTGCTTCGTCCGTCCAACTTACTGCTGGAAAGGAGGGGGTTTTGTGATTTGACGGCTCATTGGGCATTACTGCGGCGGTTTGATCGGGGTAGTCTATTGTCATTCTACTACGGAGTAATTTAGTGCATGGCTGGTGGACCCAGGTGCTGGCTGTCCCACAGGTCGGCGAAAGTGAGTAATTTAGTGCATGGCTGGAGAAGGATCTGCACGGTAGAGCGTGTCCACTGTTTTTCATTCTGAAGAAAAAAAATCATTACAACAAGCGTTTCCACTCTTACGACGGAGGAGTGCGAAACACAACAGCCACTTGACATACACAGTGCTCCAACTACTAGGCATGTGCAGTGGTTCATACGTCAGTACTACACAATCTTGTTGCTAGTGTAGTAAGATATGAGGATAACAAATGATGTTGTGCGCATGTCAACTACCCCTATATGTAACATAGTACTGCTTTTTCCACTGTCCGGTCGAGAATGAACGGTGATATCAATGTTAACAGAACTAGGTCCACAAATAAGACGGAGAGTACGATGCTACAAAGACTCCATGAAACATGAACCATATGAAGCACCTAATAGTGTTAGGCAGTGGTGTATGAAGGGTGCACGGATAGGAGCAAAAGTTCCTTCTCGACCCACTTTTGGGTGTTTGGCAGAGTGCATGAAGGGTGCAGGAGTCCACACTAGTAGGTTGACAAAAATACAGGAAGAGGAAACAACTATATTGAGATGAGAATGCAACCAAACACACCCCACACGCTTTGTGCTACAGTGACTGATATGCACCGTCTGAGTTTGATCCAACGGTCATGTTGCACAGAGACATGGACATGCCCATGCAGAGGGCGCCTAAACACCACTGAAGTTCCTCTGCTTCTCGAGGCGCACGATGTTGGTGATGCAGGTGCAACCGCCGCAGAGCCCGCTTCCCGGCCGACGGAGCCAGCTCGTCAAAGACGGCGTCCAATGGCACGAATGGATTCCGGTGACGGAGCCCTGAAAGGATTCACCCGGCAACGACAACGGCAGCCTGCAACCCCTCCTTCTCCAGGTCAGCTCCCACCATCGCGCGGAGACGGCTCAGCTCCTCGGAGATATAGGTGAAGAAGGAGACCAGGTCAGGAAGCCGCAGCTCGTTGAAGTCGACCGGGTGGTCGAACGGGTTTAGCCTGACGGCCGACATCGTCACGCTGGCACGACGGTAGGCATCACGCAGCCGCAACACGTGCGTGGCAACTTGGTTCACCAAGTGGCTGAGGCGATCCTGGACCTTGTCACGATCGGCCGGCTCGCGCTCCAGCCGGCTCCCCAGACGGCCTATCATATATCCCGCCTTCTGCAGCAACGCTGCCGACGCCTCGAGCATCTTTGTGGTGGACGCCTACCGCTTTTGAAGCTCCATGAACTCCCGCACATAACGGAGGAGCATGGCACTCCTCTCCTCCTTGAGCTCACGGAGCTCCACGCCCTGGCCCCGAGCTCCGCATCCTGGCATGGAGCTCTGTGTCAGCGCCTCACCTCGACTCCATGATCTGCTGCGCACCGCCATGGCACCGTAGAAGCAATGAGGAGAGGAAGCAAAGGGGCGAAACGGCTGAAAGGCAATGCACCCACGGAAGGCGGAGGGAGCGGGAATCTTTTGGTTTTCACCACGGTAAAACACCAATCGACGACTTCTCACATCGTGGAGCAAAGGGTTTTACAGCGGAGTCATCGTGACTAATTGCTGCCGCTACCGCTCCCGCCAATCAAAAATTTAAAATCCTGTCGCTACCGCTCCCGCCAATCAAAAATTAAAATCCTGCCGCACCCAAACACCAGAGCAACGCCGCTGGATATTTAAATTTACATGCCGCAAGTAGATAAAAAATGGGTGAAAAACAATGTGGCGCGCCTCAGCTAATCGGTCGAACTAGCCCAACTAGCTAGCCACCGTGCTTCACCGATGTACTCGGCGGAAAGGTGGTCTTTCATGATTTGATGACTCATTTACTTGCTTCGCGCTATGACCGAGGAGGACCCGAAAACGCGCGGTAGGGCGCCCCACGTCAGAAGAATATATGCGCACCACCCGGAGGACCCCAAACCGCATGTAGGGTGTGCCACGCCTCGCATGGAGGAAAAATGTGCGTAAAATATATACATGTCGACGAGTACCTATGGTTCGACCTCGGACCCAGCCAATCGGTCGAAAACACCCCACTAGCCACACAACTTCATCATGCAAACTTGGCACGGAGGATAGATGTGGTTAGCTCCGCCTCAACCAGCCACAACATCTCTTGTTCTAGGTGATTCTTCTATTTTCCAAGCTTTTTTAGTTGTAATAACACCACGGCAAGCTAGCGCCGCTTCTTCGTGTGTGCCCGCAAAGGTTAGACGATGGAGAGAAGAGAGATTGAGATCGCAGACTGGACCCACCAAGAAGTGAGACAACGGTCATGCACGTGTTGACGAGGCACTCCTCTAGTCTACTCAACGCAAGTATCAGATAAAATCAAGTTATGGGACAAAGCCAACAACCGCTCGCTTTTTTCAGTGCTATCGACTTACGCTTTGTAGTCCAGGTTGCCGCTCAATCTCGCCTTTCAGATTTGTTAGTTTTAGGTCCAAATTTGATTAATGACAAGTGGGACCCCTGTGTTGTTCCGATATTTCAGTGTAGGATGGTTTTTTGAAAAACACTTTATGGGTTAGACAAGTAACGCCACGAGTTACACATATTTTGCAAATTTACGAACAAAATGACAGCGCATAGAATATCACATCCACCCCGCAGCTTAGATACTATGGTGATACGAAGTTTTACACCGCTGGAAGTGAGATCCAATGGCTTGGGAGTAGTCTTTGTAATTATGCGCAATTTCCAAACTCTCCAAAGGTTTTTTGCAAATAAAACATTCAGGTTCGTGGTGTGCCGCTGCATCTTCGATCCAACGGCTCCCCGGTGCTCATATTAGGTGCTCCCCATAGCTTAATTACCCGCCACGGTGATATGAGCATCTAGGTCGATGATCGCTGATCGATGGCACATGCGTAGTACTTGTCTCGCATTTCCCAAACTCTATCACCAGATATTGCAAAAACATTCAAACCTCCTACTGTGGGCCGTTAGATCTTAGGAAATCGTATCACCATAGAATCTACGGTGCGGGAGCACCTCATACTCTCCCGCATGAGAAAACATAAGGTGCTATCGCAGCTTGATGCTACGGTGATACGAGCTTGGAGGTCGCTTGATCTGAGATCCAATGGCATCTGAGCAGTCTTTGTGCTTGTAAGCAAGGGTCGAACTTTTTGGGGCTTTTCTACAAAAAACCATTCGAACCACCAAGGAGTTGTTGGGTCACAAATCCAACGCCTCCAAAGAGCTTGTATCACCAAAGCATCTAAGGTGTGGTAGCACATGATATTCTTACATACAGGAGAATATGATGTCCTCCATGCTATGGTGATACGAGCTTCGAGGTCGTTGGATATGGGATCAAAGGGAATCTAAGTAGTTTTTGTACAAATTGTGTGCAATTCTCAAACTCATCAAGGTTTCCTGCAAAAATATTAAGACACATCATGTGAGCTGCTATATCTCAGATCTACAAGCTCCAAGCAACTCGTATCGGAATATAGCATCTAAGGTATGGGGGCACATGATATTCTCCCGGGGAGGAGGGGTGGGGGGTGCACAACCAATTGGTGGTTGGGAGGGTGGGGACAAATATAATCTAAACAACCCTAAACAGAGCTCCACAATTTTATCTAAGGTCGAGGGGTTGACCCCCGACAATCATAGCTCCGCCTAAACACAACATTTTCATGTACTATAGTACTAGACTTAATATTCATGTTCAGTTTGATGTTTATTTTAAATATTGAATTGAGGACCATGGATGTCTTACATTTTACTCCCTTTGTTCCTAAATATTAGTGTTTTTAGAGGCTTCAAATGGATTGGCACATACAGATGTATATAGACATATTTTAGAGTCTAGATTCACTCATTTTGCTCCTTATTTAGTCACTTGTTGAACTCTCTAAAAGACTAGTATTTAGGAATAGAAGGAGTATTTTTGAATTCGTGTCATACATGCATGATTTGGAAAAACAGATGCACTATACTTATTGGATTGTTGTTGTGTTCGTGCGTGTGTGTGTCTGTGTGTGTGTGTGTGTGTGGTCATATGCTTGATACATACAAAGTTTTCTCACCTCCGTATTCTTCATCTTTTAAATTTGAATCTGCATTGGAAAACTTACTAGGGATACCATCAAATGTGAAATCCACGTTGAGATCACTATATCACAAACTCACTCTAATTCAACAACTCGTCATAAATCAATTACCACGTTGACATTATTATTTGCAAGGAAAATACGGGTATTGTAATACACATAGATTCGCTCGCAATTTAAAAGGTTCCTTTCATATTCTCGAATGGTAGGATCCAAGGGCGCACCAGCCGACCTTGGCTCGTGTTGATCCTAAAAACCGGCTCGTGTCTTCGGTGGTGTGCGTGGTACGCACATTAGGCAACCCCAACCCGTCGAGCCTCGGCGCTTCAAGTCGAAATATCCGCGCCGTAATTCCAGCCCTAGGAAATTCCCTCATGTCCCCGGTCCATAATGACTACCGATGAACAACGGAGGATGCTTTAGTAACTAGAAAATGGTACCTACCTTGCCGAGCACGGTTCAATTCCCTCGTCGCCGTCAGAAGGTCACCACAACTGCATTGCCTAGTACTACCACTACACCAGGATGAGCACAGAATTGAGCCCGCTTGTTCGTGTTTAGTACTTGATTTAATATATCGTGCAATGCACTTGTAATGGAGGGATTATCCTTTACTCTGCATATATAACTTGTCTCAAGTCTAACTAAGCAAAATGTTCGACCAAATCCTTTCTTAAGAAATACAACAGACAGATGTACGGCTTGAAAATTTATTGCATGATGCAGGTTATGATATTGTTTCAATCCTGGATCTTAAATTTCAGAAAATCCAAAAGTGAGCATAAATTCTTGAAACTGAGCATGGTCACGTGATATGGCACAAATATTACTTAGTAAGTTTTTCTTCAATTTGAGACAAGCTGCTTATGACAAGTTGCACAAATGAAGAGCCAAGGTATTTTGGAACAAAGACCTGTCACGTTAAGGCAAACACTTTCACTATTGAAACCGTATGCGTTACGCGCCGCCACGAGTCCCCGCTTCTCATCGGCAGTGCCGCCCCAGCAAGCGTGTGAGTCGACGGGGCGGCGAAAGGCAGACTGTCAGTGCAGACTCACCGAGGCGAACCCTTTGACCAGGCTCCGCCGTCCACCGTCGTCCCAACTGCTCCCACTTTAATGTCGCCGGCGGCGCAGTTTAAAATTGACCCCGCACTACCCGGTATCGCTACAATCCTCTCTCTTCCTCTCCATTCTCCCGCTGCTACCTCCAACTAGCCTCGACCTAAACGTGACGCCATGCCGCATCACGATGGTCTTCCCTTAGTGTTCCAGCTTCGAGGAAGACACCCAGCCGGAGTCTCAAGAACATAAGGCGCTTTGGGACGAGCTTGAACTGGCCTTGCGGGAAGACGCCGCGCTCGCCCCGCCTCCCTGCTCCGCTCCTGCCGCCTCGATCGCGCCAGCGCCCATCCCGCGGCATTGATGGGCTGGGAGCCGCACATTGTCGCCGAAGCTTGATGCCACGGGTTCCACGAGGTCCCCGCCGACTTTCACGCGCCTGCACCTGCCAACGATGCGCCGCGTGCATCGACCGACGCAAGACGCCGCAGCCGGTGCCGTGCACATGCCAGCGCATGCGCGCGCTGCACTAACGCGGCGCTGCCGCAGCGGTGCCCGTGCACACGAATGTCTCCAGCGTGCCGTTGACAGCGCCTGTCCTCGCGCGGGTGCCAGTGCCCCCTCAGCAGCATGGATGGCCGTTGTCGACCGCTTCCTTGCACCAACGCCAGTCACCTCCTCCCGCCAGTTGACTCGCTCCGAAGTTCAGAATATTTTGGCCTTCCTTGAAGCTAGGCCAACATCCAGGAGTACGCCAACAACGGCGCAAGACGCTTCCATCGCCGTCGGTCAGTGGCCCGATGACACACAGAGCACGGCAGAGGAGCCGCTTCCCACCACGAGACGCCCTGCCGCCGCCGCGTAATCTAAATTTGTTATGAAAAACGCTCGATTGCCATGCTTAAAATCCAACGCTTATCATTTCCGCTTATTTTATATCGATCGTCAGATAATTTGAAGTCGGAGTCGACTGAACGAAATGTATGGTTTGATCGATTGAATGTTCTGCTAGAGCCGATCAAATTAAATATAAAACGCCATCAAGCCACATGTATTCCTTGTCATCCAATGACCTAGACTGCTTCAATATCGAAGCGCCAACACGCTTAGCGTGCAGTTATTTTCATGCCAAAATAGTGCTAATCACATGACAACACGCAAATAATACCATATTAGTTAATATCCGCATGCACTTAATATACTTCCAAATTAACGTGCATTGCACGTACACACTGACTAGTGCTGCTAGTACGTGAAACTGGTGCCATGACTTGTGAACGCGTCCAG
Source organism: Aegilops longissima (assembly GCA_021605205.1). NCBI lineage: Eukaryota > Viridiplantae > Streptophyta > Magnoliopsida > Poales > Poaceae > Aegilops > Aegilops longissima. Next base: position 30,209 of record JAHIAM010002391.1, on the reverse strand, counting down.
ATATGGTCAACGGCAACATCACCCGTGAGTTCTTCCTGTTTGCCCGCAAGGCCTAAACGCAGAAGGAGGAGAGAGAGAGCACACATGGAACCCACCAGAGAAGTGAAGGCGAATAGTACTAAAAATAATATTACATGTTATCCATTAATTAGGCTGTGGTAATATAAAAACATTATGTGAACAAATGGGGTACAACAAACATTGCTATTCTACGATGTTGCCTATTGACGTAGGCGGCTTGAAGGCCCGATCGCATGTTCGATCCTCGCCCTTTATTTTTAGTTTGTATATGGGTCCAAATTTGTTTCATGACATGTGGGCCCCTCGGTGTGTAGTTTGTAGCACTTTAATTCTTCCAAGTGGACTATCGGTGTGTAGTTTTGTAGGTTATTTATAATAATTAAAGAGAACAACATAGTTTTTTCAATAATACCATGGTGCGGCGTTGAAGGCGAGAAAGGATGTGCGAGAGAGCGATGACCGAGCCAAAGGGAAATCAACTAGGGGAGTTGCGTGGGTTGCAACGGTGTTTGGAGTAGTTGTGGGCCGAATGCTACGAAAATATAATCTAAACCGACCGGAATAAATGCCTACACAAATTAATCCAAGGTTGGAGTGCCCCTCGCAATGTAAATAGCTCCGGCTTTGTGAGGGATGGAGAGGTAGTAGCTTCAACGCGTGGAAGATACGATGTGAGAAAGCGAGGTCAATCGAGAGACATATAGATAGAGAGACAAAGTGAGTGTGGTCCGACATTCATTGAAACATATATGCTCTGGAGAGATATTGTCCGATTGAGCTTTTGGCAAGGGTGAGGGCTGTAAGATAGAGCTTGAGAGATGATCCAGTCACAGATGTGTAGATATATTTTGTGCGTGGGAGGAAGCAAGGTCAACCGATCACATAGGGTCGCCGTGCGATCGAAAGAGTGAGACGGGTTGGAGAGAGTGACCTAGATAGACGATGTGCGTGAGAGAGTATACAATGTGAATAGGTCGAATTGGGATCAAACATGGTGATATATCATTTTTGTCCGAGAAAGAGCGAGGTCAATCAAGACAAACGGAGAGAGAGAGAGAGATAGATAGATAGAGAGAGAGAGAGAGAGAGAGAGAGAGAGAGAGAGATTGAGTGAGCTTGGCCCACCATGAGGTCGAAAGAGTGGCGGCGGATGGACTGACCTAGATAGACAATCTGTGTGAGAGAGTATAGAGTGTGTCGATCGAGGCCCGAAGAGGGAGATATATCATTTGTGTGTGAAAGAAAATGAGGTTAAACGAGACTCATATAAAGAGAGCGAGATTGAGCGAGTGTGGCTCACTGCAAGGAAGAAAGAGTGAGACATTCTCGAGGGAGTGACCTAGATATACAACGTGCTTATGCAAGCATTTAGAGGTTGGGGGGCTAGATAGGCAATGCATGTATTTAGCGCGAGAGGGTGAGAGGGAGAGGGAGAGAGAGAGAGAGCTCGGCATGGGGTGCAATGGCGGGTGTGTGAGGTAAATACATTTGGTAACAGAGTGAAAAAAGGGGTTGTGTAGTTGAGAGACTTAGAGATCCAAATATGGAGAGAAAGAATGAACGTGTGTTGGAAACCGATACCTTCCTAAGGTGGTTAGGAGAGGAAGATTGACCGATACAGGAAGTATGTAGCATTTGTGCGAGGGGGAGGGGGGGGGGCTAAAACAACATTTGAATGTACATAGTACGAGACTTAATATCGATGTTTCAATTCGGTGTACATTGTAAGATTTGAACCGAGGACCAGGCATACCGGTAATTATTTCGAATTCGTGCCACACTAAGTTTCGAAAAGTTGACATTGACGCAATTTGTTGTGCTATTTTGTAGGTCATATGTTTGAATCCATCCAAAAGTTTTCTCACTACCATGGTGTTCATCATATACATATGAATTTGTATTAAAAAGTAGCGTGATACAAGTGAAATGCGAAATCCACGTTAGAATTTGAGATTGCTACGTGACACACACTCTAATTCAAAAATCTAACTACGTGACACACACTCTAATTCAAATAACTAATTATGTGACACACACTCTAATCCACGTTAGCGTGGGTACCATTTCGATTTTTTCAAATAACTCCTCATTAATTATTTATAGTACTCCTCTGCTCACTTTTATAAGACCTTGAAGACATTTCGCATAATGTGCAAAACAGTTCATTTTAAGTTGTCTCAAACGACTTACACAAGTGAACGGATGGAGTATCTTGTTTCAATGACTAATTATTGCAAGGAAAACAAGGCCATGGTAATACATACAGATTCGCTTGCAAATGAAAGAAGATTCGCTTTGCATTCTCAAATGCAAAGCGCACTCAGTGCACTGTGGTCATGTCGGTGGACGCTGCTTCGGTGTCTTAAAGGCAATCGCTTTTAGGATCGACATGTGGGCCAGCAACCTGTTGGGCCCACATGTCATGCACACAAAGGCAGGTGCCTTAAGGCACCAAGCATAGTCCTGCTCGGGTGATCGCGTGTGTTGGACGGACGCAGTAGCACCCAGCCACCCACCCTCCCCCCAAAAAAAGGACGACGACAATATAAGTTCGCTTCCATGTTTCGGATTGAAATATCCGCGCCCCAATTCCAACCCTGCAAAATCTCTCTTCTCCACCGCCCCTTCCGCGCCAGATTGCTCAAATCCCTAATTCACCGCCAACCCTTGAATCGCCTTGTCTCGCTCTCTTTCCCCACCGTTCCCCACCTCGCGTGCCGGACGACGACGACGAAGACGACGGTCGCGCTTCACCACCGCACCGAGCTACCTCATCTACGCCTCGCCCACCGCGACCGGTGGTCCATCGACAACGCCGGCCGCCGCGAACCGACGTGCCTCAAAGACACCGAAGTTCCACCGCATCAGGTGCGCTTCACCGACGCCATCTCCCAGCTCACCGGGCTACTTCACCGAGCACATCGTCGCACTCTCCGCCCCGAGGCCATTGGGGCTTCACCAACGGTCTCGCCCACTGCATCAGAAGCGCCCGCTGCCACTCAAGATCTGCATCCGCGCGCGCCAGCGAATGCCAGCGATCACCCTCAACGGCTCAAGTGACCCGCACTCTAGCTAGGCGAGCATGCCCAAACGCCGCCCGAACTAGGTATCCACACATCACTCCCTTGTGCACTGTTCCGACGATGTTTGGATATCCTTTCACTGCTCTCTTAGCTTACACGCTTATGCAACTCGACTTTAACTCTTATTTCTTCCGGAGATATCATCCAAACAAGCAAATCCATTTTTAGCGAAGCATGACGGCGCCACGGGATCTGGTACACATCCCGCACACTCAGATAACCTTGTAAGTATCTGTCCTCCGGTACAACATCAAGGTCGATTCCTCTTATTTGATCAACCATTCGCCATGTCAAAATGCAGAGGGGGATGCAAGGAGCAAAAGGCCTGCACATCCAAGCAAGTGGTAACATGGACTTGTACATGGAACATCCCAAGCGCAAGCAGAGCTGCAGTGAGCCTGTACAACGAGCTAGCATAAGTCCCTGCATTTCATTTAATTCGTACTGGCATTTGTGTATGATTTGTGTGCAGTGGCTGATCCCCGTATTCAAGTTACCAGGGGCTAATATTTAACTTAAAAAATACGAAGGCACTTGCACTCCGGAAATCAACATAACTTGAGAAATGTGAAGCTACATGCACTTTGAAAACCAGCTAATGATCCAAAGTAGTTCAGATTATAAACACTAAATGATGCAAGCACCAAAAACATGGTCTGTACAAGGACTACAATATGGTCTGTACCTGCTTGAATTATTCGTTCTCTGGCTGAAAATATTGAAGTGTAATTGCACGTATAACCAGTGCGCAAACTGCATATCAATATATCTATCCTGCACAAGTATGCCAATAGTTTCAAACAACAGATTAGAAAAGTATCTATGCTATGTTGTCATGATACGGGACTTTCGGTAGATGGCCTCGACGCTTCCTCAAGCTATGAAAATGCACTATAATTTGCTTGTCATCAATGCCCGCAAATCTCTGTCTCTCTCAACATAGTAGATCATCATTAGACACTAAATCCTTCAATGAGCTTGCAAAATGCTTGCATTAGATCCCTCATTAGACACTATATGTTCATCACCAGGAGCATGTAATATGTTTGCATCAAATCCTTCATTAGCGATCTGCTCATTAGACACTTCAGCTCAAGAACAACATGAGCTTGTATGTTTGCACCGAAACTTGATTAGATACATCAGATTCAGTCGATTCAAGATTGATTGGGGAGTTATAAAATAAGTAGAAATTGGTTTCATTTTCTCATAGATTCCCTACATACAAGCAGTTTTACAACACCGTCAGTTTAACTATTGGCCAGAAATTGAAGAATTGAATTAGATATAATCAGGGATGTGATGTACCTGCTTTCGCTATGCAAGCTACTCTTGCAAGCTGCGACCGTCTGCTTGCGCAAGCTCGATGCCATGCCCGTGCTGCCGCCGCTGCCTCCCACGCAGGCTACACTCAGGGTTGGATCTTCATCTTCTTGTCCTTCCGTTCGCTTGAAGCCTGGCGACCGCCCTCCAACGAGGGCTCGAGGAAGTGCTGTGTCGGTCTGTCCAGCGGTGGCTAGGTTAGGAGCAAACCAGACTGGAGGCTAGAGCAAATGAATTGGGATTTTTCCTGCTGTCGATCGATATGGGAGGCGCTCGTTTGGGCCGTGAGCCTGCTATAGGGCCTGCCTTGCACTTATGTTATTGGCCCATCCAAATTGAAACATTTTCTTCATTTTTACATTGCTCGCTCGTGCGCTTGGGACTAACAAAACTAGCGTGGGCCAACCGGACGACTCAAACTAGGTGCACACTTTCCAGCCACCGAGGCGGCCGCCCATACCAGCCCCTATGGTGGCGCCGCCTTTTTATGTGTATGATTGGATAGTGAAAATATTCCAATGGCGGTTTTGTTTTACCCACGTAATGATTGAATTGCTTGTTTCTATGAACTGAGTTCGCCAATAATGTGAAGGATGCCATCTTTTCATCCTATTGTAGATTGCTTAGATCTCGATATGCCAAAAGTAATCGCATGAAATATACAAGAAAAGCCGAGTGATGTGTTTGGCTACAACTAGTCGACTACACGCCCTCATATAACATATCAAGGACGCACCATCTTACCAGATTAACCATTCGACTTACCCATGCAAAGTGGGAAGAAAGAAGTATTGGGACTGCGTGTCCAAGCAATTGATGCCATGGACTCCTTCGTACAACCTTGTAAAAAAAGAAGTTGTAGTGTGCCTGTACAAAGAACTAGCATAAGTTCGCCATTTGCTTCTCGGAATTTTAGTTAGCCACTTATTGCAAAATTGTTCAATTATGTTGCTTGGCTTAATTTAGTTTGCTATCGATTACATAATGGCACAGCTGTTAATCATATTGTAGATCTACCTATCTATGTGTTTGATACTTACTGTTAAGAATTACCTGTTTGCCTTAACTTAAATATCTACTTGTTTGTTTAATCGCATTGCTGCTGCAACAACGGGTTACAATGATGTTAATAACTACTTTTCAGCATCCAATTGAAACTCTTTAATTCCTTAGTTGTTTAACTGGTTTGCTGTTATAACTCCCAATTGAGATGTTTTGCTAACTTCAACTTTTCTGAATCCAATCGGAACTTTAATGGCAAAACAGGTTAGCCCAAGATCAAAGAGTGAGGTCCCCATGGACGTTGCATCATCCCACAGCAAAGGGCACCGCCCAATCGTGCATTATGAATTGGCAACTCACGATGCTCTAGAGGCTAAACTAGTGGTAGAAAGAGATTCTCGCTTCGCACTTAGAGATGAAGTTGACATGTTGAGGAAGCAAACAACACAATCACAAGCAGTACTCAAGACAACCATTAAATATTTGGTGGATTTCAAAACGAAGCAAGCTGAGACTGACCAGATTGTTAAGGTCCTGAAGGAAAAAAGGAAATTAAATTCCTACTTGGTAAATCATAGGTGAAATGTTCTTTCCATAGTTGAATAACCTTTGTGTTGTCTGTTCATGTAATCAATCAAACCATTTTTTTAGAGATCATGTAATAATTGTTTTTTTGTTTTGGTTTGTAATTTTATTTGAGCACAAGTCTGTATTAATTGATAAGACTCGGAGACATTTCATTTGGATTGCTGTGCTAGACCTACAAATATGTTAATCGGGCTGAATGTGCATTCAGCAATAGTAGTAGTATAGATGGACCATAAGTGGCACGATCGGAAAGGGCCAAGATGTTGGCTAAAAAGGATGCTGTTGTAGCCAAAAAAAAGTACAGCGGCCTGGCTTATGTATGTTAGTTGATATTATTGATCCATATACTCTATAAGTGTTTATATGTCTGTTAGTTCTGTACATTCTTGGTTGATTGACTCGGTATTTGAATCTTGATACATCGCTTGTGTACATATCTAAATGGGAGTACACATTATGCTGCGTGTGACATTTGAGTTGGACAGGAAGTGTTCCAAATATCCTAATTCACCTTAAACTGGATTCTAGTTTTTGAATTTGAGTATCGGCATTTGTAAACCATATTCATATATGACAGTGGAATACATCTTTGTCGTCCTTTTGAAGATATATGAAAACACATAGAATGATTTATAAAGATTCATATAGGAATACAAAATGGATTCAAATTTAGTTGCCAGGGTAAACAGGGATGATTATTGTCCCAAAATTTGAAAGAAGCAGCAAAATGTCCAGTCCCACGTCGGCTTCCCGAAGCCAAGTGTTTGGGAGATGGAAATTGCTGTCTACCCATTACACGGACAATCCATCGGCCCGATTTCCACTGCTCTAAATAGGGGTAGTTTAGTAACTTCAATTAGACGTGACACGACCGCCTCTGAGCCCATTCCAACACGGTGGGCGTCAAACATGGGCGGCAAAACACATTTGATTCAAGCTCGCCGAAGACCTCTGTTTCTCCCTCCATTCCCCATTCATACACGGTGGGCGGCAAAACAAACTCGACTCGGCCGAAATCGATGGAGGCCAATATTTTCAATAGGGGCAGGCTTGTAACTTCACTCAGACGTGACACAACTGCCCTACCTGTCAGCCCCGTTCATACACCGTGGGCGCCAACCATGGGCGCCAACCACCCTCTCCTCGCCCGAAATCGCTCTGGGCAAATATTGGCGAGATGCGAGATTACCGTCCTATCCCCAACCGACGAGACATCCAAATTTTAAACGGGGACTAAGTTCGTACCTTTCCCATATTTCAGATAGGCGCATCCCAAAAACATGGTTCCCCGTACCTCTCCCTCCATTTTCCCATTCATACACCGTCCACGCTAGAACACCCCATCCCCACACCAGCCTCCGTCCGCCACCCCATCCATCGCCGCCGTCCTCCACCACATCCATCGCCACCGTCCTCCACCATGCCGGAGCGCCTACCAAGACCGCGTCGTCCACTGCTAGAGATGGTCGTTTCTCATCCACGGCGACAGACCAATAGCCTTGCATCGCGTCCTCTCGCTTCATCGGCGCTGTCGTCCTCTTTGCCGGGGCCGCTCACACGACCTTCTCTTCCACCGCAATGGGACTTGTCCCCCGATGCACCCGTCTATCGTCGCAGATCTGCTTCAACGCCACCGACAGCCATCGCACCCCCGATGCCTACACGGCGCCGCAAGAGAGGTGGTACTTCATATCTCCTCAACTTTTTGATCTCAACCAGAAAATAGATCTTAACTTGGTTACTCTACTTTCTTTTCAGCTCTTAGAATTTAGTTCTTAGTTCGAAGCAAACAATGGATGCTAAATATCATTTCTCCGGTTTGCAGCTTCAAATCTGCCATGGCACAGCCATAATACGGTTTAATTGATCATGCTTAGGGTTTAATTAATCATGTTGGTTCCGTGGTGGTTTCTTTAATAGAAATCGGAGGGGAAACCCTCTTTTGCTAAAAAAATATGCTTAGAGTTTCCCCCTTTTATGATCACTATACGATCAGAATACGTGCTTCGTGTCATAATAACACTGCTCCACCCATCAAGCTAAACAAGCTTAGTTGTTCAAATACGAATCTGATATTATTAAAACAGAGTTGTTTAATTGGTCAGCTAAATGTTCCTAAATTAGTTTCAAAAATGCATGTTCGCCGCTCGGGTGTGTATCTCTACAGGGTGCCCACGGTGGGCCGGCCCACCCTGGGATTTTGGGTCGTCCCAGGCCCCGATTCCCCTCTGTTACATTGCTGCCTTCAATCTCTACTACTTCACCGCCGCCTGCTTGGCGACTTGCCGTCCCCGGACGACATGACTCTAGGAGGAGACGCCGGACTAACAGGAGGCTAGAAGCCGCTCGCCCAACAGCATCACTCATGCCGGGCGCCGCCGTGCCTACCTTCCCAAATTGCTCAGGCTCATGCGTGCAAAGACCCACCAAGCCAACCCGATTTATCCCGAGATATGTCCTCAACACTCAGCAGCCACTCCTCATCACCCATTTTCTAATTGATTCATTACTCATTAGGCATGACTGTCATTAGGGTTTGTTGTGTGCTCGATGCTACCAACACTTAATGGTTCAAATGTATTTCGCAATCTTTAGTACCTCTAAAGTTCACATGGTTTTCAAAATTCGGCCCTCGAATGTAAACTAGTCATTTTGGATTGTTGGTCGTAGTGACATTGACCCAGATTACTACTGCAAGCCAGGTTTGTTGACAATTTTACTTGTCTTTCTTACTCATTCGATATAATATCCAATTATTCACATCGATTAGTTGAAAACAATAAGTGCTAGACAAACTTCTTCATTCAGATTTTGGACGGTCTCTTACTGCAGTTACAATTCTTCATACTTGTCCTAATAAGCTCACAAGTAAATGATTGATTCACTACATCTATGCTTGCCTTGTCATATTTGTTGTCAATATTCTTTCAGGGTGGACCACCCTGTTTCTAAATACTAGAACCATAGACATGAGTGAATAGTATTTTTCTATGTGATCTTTTCCATCATGTGTGGGTAACAAACACTGCATTGTATAGAAAGAAAGTGTCATTTCCAGCTTTTACATAGGTTTCAATCTTTTACATGGAATACAATCTGCCTACTTGCTTTGTGTCGCACTACCAACACTCCACCCTTGAAGCTAAACATTACGCCACTCATAATTGCTTAGTTTATTTGTTCAAATATGAATTTCATATGATTCTAATGTTCCTATTTCAGTTTTGAAATGTGTGCCTGCTGTTATAGAGACATAAGGGTTTATATTTACGTGTGTGTCCAATCAAGACGCTTGGGGAGGTGAACTTTGCATATGCAGGGGTTTATAGGGAGACACTCTCGAGTTGAATCCGCAATGCATTCCATAGATAATCTGACTACTTTTTATGTTTTCATGAATCTCAGATTCTGAACAGCATCATAATGATTATGAGCTTGCGCGCATGAAAAGAATAAAGCAGAACAATGCCATGGCTGTCAAACTTGGCATTAAGGGACTGAAATCAATTTTGGATGCAATGCAATGCAAACGCTCTCCACCTACAAATTCATGCTCAGAATATGATCCTAACAGTGATTCTAAGCTAGAGGGAGACCTAAGTCAATGTAGCTCCCTAGTGGAGGAGTCAGATGAAGATGCCCTATCTTATTCACCCATCAAGGTACTTGCTCTAACTTTCCAAGGTTACATTGCTCGCACATATCTTGCAACTTATGCTTTGCATTGCTTCTACTTTGTTGAACTGCCATTAGCTTAGTTTACACATCATGTATGTGAATACGCCCTGCGTATCCATTTTCAGTACATATTTCCATCTGTCATCATACCATATTTATCCATTCAAATACTGTTCTTGTGTATCAGACATTCAAAAGGAAGAGGGCGATTGCTGATCGTGGAGGAGCACAAGCAAAGTATTTGGAAAAGGTAGTGGCACCTGATAAATCAAATAGCCCATTAGGTGTAGTTGCAATATCACCGACCCACAAAATACCCCAACTCTAGCAGACTCTAGCCCTACTACATTTGGTCATTTCGATGCCCCAACTCAGCAGACCCCAACCGCAGCAAATAGTATGATTATGCCATTGACATAGCACCACCAGACGACGAAAACCCCATTCCAGCAAAGAGTACACCAAATCCAGTTGCCAAATCCTTTTCAAACCGAGAGAGCCCCAATTGCAGCAAATAGGACCCCTATTCCATTTCTTCCCAGTTTAGAAGACGGCTTATGTTGTTGTCGAACTTTGTGCGCATCTTTCCTTCATGGAAAGATTATACATGAACACGAACAATTTCGGTATTCCTCCGCAACTTACGCGTAAGTAATGTACTAATGTTATTCATGGTCATTCTGCATATGTTTCTCACGACGTAAGACATAAGATTTCATTCTTTTAAATAGGCGAGGAGCAAACTGGATTGTGATGACGAGCAAGGGTTGGTTGCGCTTTTCAAGCACTCGTTGATGAAGTATCGTTCCTACCTGAGGCAAGCGCACTTTGATGGCAAGCCTCTGAACGAAATTTCTGTAAAGTCTCCGATGCTACATTTATCCGACGGTGACTGGAATAATCTTGTTACACATTGGTCTCGGCTGCAGCGTAAGGTACTGTCTATGATATCACATCACAATTTGAACTACATTTCTGCATTTGCCTTAATGTCTCACTTGTACGAAAAATCATTAGCGTAAGAACATCCGTTCTCAAGGGACCACGAGAATCTTGCAACTATACTCGCACACCGCATTGCTCTTGTGAGTACCTCTTGCCTGTATGACCATACTTACTTTCATAGCTGTTTGATTATGTAGCATCACTGCACATGTTAGCCTTGTAATCGTCCATTTGGTGTACATTATAAGATCCGTATGGATTCTTACATAAATTTAGAATCAACCCAATGCTTTTGAAGAGGTTTAGCTCTGCAGTCCTCTTGTAAGGACTGAACGTGGTCTATCACTGTACTTACATTAACAGCTACTTCCAGGGATTGGTAGTTGATTATGTAGCATCAATCTGCATCTTATCTTCATTATCCTCTATCCCTTCCAGTATTATCATATCTATAATTACTCTCTACAAAATGTAGAGTACATGCAATGCTTATGAAGAAGATTCTGTGCTGAAATTCTTGAGTTATCCTTCCCTTGACATGGAGAAGGGCATTATAAAGCCGGTGTTAACTGTTAATGTAAGTCAGTCCTTCTAAAGCCTTTATCCTCAACTGCTGTTTAATTTGCTCATACTCCCTATCGTTTACTGCTATTTAGTTTGCTGTTCTACCAAAATGCATGTTCATAAGAACCGTAAGTTCTAAGTTTTACTTTTAAAACCAAATTCCTTATTCATACCTTGCACATTACTTAATACTCCCTATATGTATGCTTGTTTTTGTGGATCTATTATCCAGTGTGTGGTGAAGCAGCCCACGTTTGCACCTTGTCATCTCCTGTTTTATCTTACTGATGTGGCTGATGATATGAACAACATGCCATGAACATTATCCAAAATAGATACAATGATTTTCTTTGCCCTTCATCTATGCTTGTTATGTTGACATGGTAATCCGATAGTGTGGTGAAGCTCCCGCATTATGAACAATGCCAAATTATGCTATTGATATTTTGAACTTACTCTTTATTTTCTAATTTGAAATTGGATAGAATTGATGAGCAGTTATCATCTTTGTTTATACACGCAAAACCTGTCATCTCTCTCGCTTTGTTTCAGGTGATATGCCCGATGGCATGCACAAGTCTCGTGAAGGCTGTGAGACAAACCCAACATATATGGCGAAAAAGAAGGCAAAACATCTTGAAGATAGCGAGACAACCCCAAATTCTTGTCTTGATGTAGTGTTCAAGTTACTTGAGACTAACAATGACAAGCTCACGAAATTCGTTATGCGAATCAGTTCGACTTCTTCACCCCAAGTTCTAGTAGAAAGGCATTCGCAACTCAACTTCGACTTGAAGTCCTATCTCTAAGAAAGATTGCGGAGAACACCAATGAGAACCTCATCGCTAAACAGCTACACACGGAAGCTATGACCGACATGCTAGGGGTCTCACAACCTTGCTCAAGAGCTTATGCAGCAGCCCCCATAAAGGCTAACCTTTCTTGAACTGTCTTGGAAGTTGTCTCGGTTCAAGATTATTTTGTTACGCTGCAATGGTGCCCGCTTTTTGTAATCTGCTTCTTCGTTGAGCTTTATGATCACCGTGGCGAACTTCGATGCCCAAAGGATGTAATATACCTTAAATCCTTTATTGTATAGTGTAGGTTTATTCTTAGTTACTATGCCGTAATTTCTTTATTGTATAGATTAGGTTTGTTCTTAATTCCTACTAGTTACTGCCATCATTCGCTATCTGAAAAAAAAATCAGATGTAGTCGACCGGACCGAAACATTCGACTCTAACATGCCAGATTTTTAGCGGGCCACAATTGGGCCGGTCTGCGTCTTTCTTGGGCCCGAATGATTGGGGCCTTCACACATTGCGCCAGGCACAAACTTACACCGGCCTATATTTTAGTTGGGCCTTTTGTCGACCCAACGCTTAGTTTGGCCTGTAGCGTTGGGCCATTATTAAGCTGAATATTGTCTTGGCTGTTACGGCGAGATGAAACCACGGCCTTTAGCGAGCCAAAATGCATGTTGGGCCTCAATTTTCACTAGTCGTCGACGGGCCTTGAAAGAGGCGAAATGTAGACCGGGCGTTTGGGCCCGATTAGCTCACGGGCCGTTACCAGGCTGAAACATATCTCGGGCCTTAGTTGGCCCACTGATATCATGGTCCTTTAATAGGCCGAAAGCTTAGTACATGCATCAACGGGCCGAATTACGCGACAGGCCTTTAACAGGCCCAAAGTCACGTTGGGCTTAACTGTTGCCACCTTTAGCACGGGCCGTTAGTGGGCCCGATGTCCCGTCGGACCATATATGGCCCATGGGCAGCACGGGCCATTCCCAGGCCGAAAGTCACACCGGGCTGAAATGGGCCCATGTCTACATCAGGCCTCCAACAGGCCGAAAGTCACTGGGCTGTAGTTGGGCCCAAATATTCAGCGAACAATTAATGGGCCAGATCTGGCTTCGGGCCGCAAATGGGCCCAAATATTGGGCGAACAATTAACGGGCCAAATCTGGCTTCAGGCCGTAAATGGGCCCAAATATTGGGCGAACAATTAACGGGCCAGATCTGGCTTCGAGCCGTAAATGGGCCTTTATTAAGCAGGCCGTTATTGGGCTGGCCCACTAGTACCTGATTAAGTTCTATGGGCCTTTGACTGGGCCGGCCTTTTTAACCTATATGGGCCTCTGTTGGGCCCAGCCATGTGTCGACGTATCATAGGCATGTCTCCTCCAATGGACGGGCGACATCTGTCCCAGCGATGAGCCGACACGTGTTTCCTTCGGCCAATCAGAATTTTACACGTGGAAAATCCCCATTGGTCAGGGCTGTTAACAGGTTATCGGATCCAAAACCTGACCCGATAGCTTAACGGCGTTCCGTTACGGTGGATGCCACGTGTCGGTCACCCTTGACGAAAGCACTTCTGTGATGCGCGATTTATCGTCATGGAAGTGGACACTTCCGTGATGATAATTTTGGTAACGTCATGGAACACTTCTACGACAACATAGGTATGACTATCTTGATTCTGTCATAAATTTGTCATGGATGTACATGCATGACAAAAAACGCGACCTACTATGACAAACACGTATCATCACGAAAGTGTATTTTTTTGTAGTGGCATTAGTTCGCTGAGAATCCTGCTCAATTCTCTTAGGGTGGCCCTCAGGATACAAAGGTTCCTGAGTCATTTTACCCCCTCTAGTCATAACTCTAACAGCATTATCATTCTTCTTATTATTTAATTCATTGAACAAATCATTCTGAGCTTTAAGTACTTGTTCTACTTGAGTGGTAACCATAGAAGCATGTTTACTAATGAGTTTAAGTTCACCTTTAACTCTAGACATATAATCACTCAAATAAAAGCATTGCATTTTAATTGTCTACCAAAATAAGCATCAAAATCTTCTTGCTTAACCATAAAATTATCAAACTCATCTAAGCATTGGCTAGCAAACTTAGTAGGCGGGATTTCAGCTTTATCATATCTATAGAAAGAATTTACCATTACTACCTGTAGGACCTTGAAGTATGTCTAGAGGGGGGTGATTAGACTACTTGACCAATTAAAAACTTAACCTTTTCCCAATTTTAGGCTTTGGCAGATTTTAGCTATCTTTGCACAAGTCAAGCAATCTTCACACAATTCAAGCAAGCATGCAAAGAGTATATAGGCAGCGGAAATTAAAGCATGCAACTTGCAAGAATGTAAAGGGAAGGGTTTGGAGGATTCAAACGCAATTGGAGACATGGATGTTTTTGTCGTGGTTCCGATAGGTGGTGCTATCGTACATCCACGTTGATGGATACTTCAACCCACGAAGGGTAATGGTTGCGCGAGTCCATGGAGGGCTCCACCCACGAAGGGTCCATGAAGAAGCAACCTTGTCTATCCCACCATGGCCGTCGCCCACGAAGGACTTTCCTCACTAGCGGTAGATCTTCACGAAGTAGGCGATCTCCTTGTCCTTACAAACTCCTTGGTTCAACTCCACAATCTTGTCGGAGGCTCCCAAGTGACACCTAGCCAATCTAGGAGACACCACTCTCCAAGAAGTAACAAATGGTGTGTTGATGATGAACTCCTTGCTCTTGTGCTTCAAATGATAGTCTCCCCAACACTCAACTCTCTATCATAGGATTTGGATCTGGTGGAAAGAAGATTTGAGTGGAAAGCAACTTAGGGAAGGCTAGAGATCAAGATTCATGTGGTTGGAATGGAATATCTTGGCCTCAACACATGAGTAGGTGGTTCTCTCTCAAAACTGGTAAGTTGGAAGTGTAGGTTTGTTCGATGGCTCTCTCCACGAATGAAGAGGAGGTGGAGGGTATATATAGCCTCCACACAAAATCTAACGTTACACACAATTTACCAAACTCGGTGGGACCGAATCAACAAACTCGGTCAGACCGATTCAGTAAACCTAGTGACCGTTAGGGTTTTCAGTGGGACTGACAAGCAACTCGGTAGGACCGATATGGTTAGGGTTAGGGCATAACGTAATCTCGGTGAAACCGATTACACAAACTCAGTGAGACCGATTTTGGTAATTAGCTAACCACAGAGTTGGTCAGGTAAACTCGGTGGGACCGATTCGCTCTTTCGGTAAGACCGAAAAGTTACGAAAGGGAAACAGAGAGTTTACATTGCAATCTCGGTGGGACCGATCGCTCACTTCGGTTAGACCGAAACGTGACGAAGGGAAACAGAGAGATTACAATCCCATCTCGGTGAGACCGAGATCCCTATCGGTGAAACCGTTTTGCCTAGGGTTTGTGGCAGTGGCTATGACATTTGAACTCGGTGGCGCTGGATAGAAAGAATCGGTAGGACCGATTTTGACTTTAGGTTTAGGTCATATGTGGATGTGAGAAAGTAGTTGAGGGTTTTGGAGCATATCACTAAGCACATGAAGCAAGAGGCTCATTAAGCAATACCTCATCCCTCCTTGATAGTATTGGCTTTTCCTATAGACTCAATGTGATCTTGGATCACTAAAATGTAAAATATAGAGTCTTGAGCTTTTGAGCTTGAGCCAATCCTTTGTCCTTAATATTTTGAGGGATCCACTTTCATCATCCATGCCATGCCATTCATTGAGCTTTCCTGAAATATTTGTCTTGGAATAGCATTAGCTCAATAAGCTATATGTTGTTATGAATGACCAAAACCACCTAGGGATAGTTGCACTTTCACTACCTGTGTCGGGTTATTAAGGCCATGTATTTCTTCGATAGGTGGTAAATTAAGGACATGTATTTCTTCAACAGGAGGTAAATTCTTGACATCTTCAACTTTTATACCTTTTTCTTTCATAGATTTCTTTGCCTCTTGTATATCTTTAGGACTGAGGAATAGAATAACCCTTTTCTTCGGAGTCGTCTTAGGAGTTGGTTCGGGGAGTGTCCAATTGTTTTCATTCGTCAATATATTATTCAATAGAATTTCAGCTTCATCAACAGTTCTTTCCCCGAAAACACAACCAGCACAACTATCTAGGTGGTCTCTGGAAGCATTGGTTAGTCCATTATAAAAGATATCAGGTATTTAATTTTTCTTGAGAGGATGATCAGACAAAGCATTAAGTAATTGGAGAAGCCTCCCCCAGGCTTGTGGGAGACTCTCTTCTTCAATTTGCACAAAATTATATATATCCCTTAAAGCAGCTTGTTTCTTATGAGTAGGGAAATATTTAGCAGAGAAGTAATAAATCATATCCTGGGGACTACGCATACAACCAGGATCAAGAGAATTAAACCATGTTTTAGCACCACCCTTTAATGAGAACGGAAATAATTTAAGGATATAGTAGTAACGAGTTTTCTCATCATTAGTGAATAGGGTGGATATATGATTTAATTTAGTAAGATGTGCCACAACAGTTTCAGATTCATAACCATAGAAAGGATCAGATCAACGAGAGTAATTATCTCAGGATCAACAGAAAAATCATAATCCTTATCAGTAAAAAAGATAGGTGAAGTAGCATAAGCAGGGTCATATTTCATTCTAGAATTCAGAGATTTTTCTTTAAGCTTAACTAATAATTTCTTAAGATCGCTCCTATCATTGCAAGCAAGAAAGTTTCTAGCAGTTTCTTCATCCATAACATAACCCTCAGGCACAACAGGCAATTCATATCTAGGGGAGAATCTTCATCATCACTTTCGTCAATATTATTAGTTTCAATAATTTCATTCTCCCTAGCCCTAGCAAGTTGTTCATCAAGAAATTCACCTAGTGGCCCAGTAGTATCAAGCATAGAAGTAGTTTCATCATAAGTATCATGCATAGCAGAAGTGACAGCATCAATAACATGCAACATATAAGAATTAATAGCAGAAGCAGGTTTAGGTGTCGCAAGCTTACTCAAAACAGAAGGTGAATCAAGTGTAGAGCTAGATGGAAGTTCCTTACCTCCCCTCATAGTTGAGCGATAAATTTTGGTTTTCTCGTCTTTCAAGTTCCTCATAGTGACCAACAGATATAAATCCCAAGTGACTCAAAGAATAGACCTATGCTCCCCGGCAACGGCGCCAGAAAATAGTCTTGATAACCCACAAGTATAGGGGATCGCAACAATTTTCGAGGGTAGAGTATTCAACCCAAATTTATTGATTCGACACAAGGGGAGCCAAAGAATATTCTCAAGTATTAGCAGTTGAGTTGTCAATTCAACCACACCTGGATAACTTAATATCTACAGCAAAGTATTTAGTAGCAAAGTAGTATGGAAGTAACGATAACAGTGGCAAAAGTAACAGTGATAGTTTTGTAGTGATTGTAACAGTAGCAATGGAAAAGTAAATAAGCGAAGAACAATATGTGAAAAGCTCGTAGGCATTGGATTGGTGATGGAGAATTATTCCGGATGCGATTATTCATGCAATAGTTATAACATAGGGTGACACAGATCTAGCTCCAATACATCAGTGTAATGTAGGCATGTATTCTGAATAAAGTCATACGTGCTTATGGGAAAGGACTTGCATGGCATCTTTTGTCCTACCCTCCGTGGCAGTGGGGTCCTACTGGAAACTAAGGGATATTAAGGCCTCCTTTTAATAGAGTACCGGACCAACGCATTAACACATAGTGAATACATGGACTCCTCAAACTACAGCCATCACCGGGAGTGGTCCCGATTATTGTCACTTCGGGGTTGCCGGATCATAACACATAGTAGGTGACTATTGACTTGCAAGATAGGATCTGGAACTCACATATATTCATGAAAACATAATAGGTTCAGATCTGAAATCATAGCACTCGGGCCCTAATGACAAGCATTAAGCATAGCAAAGTCATGGCAACATCAATCTCAGACATAGTGGATAATAGGGATCAAACCCTAACAAAACTAACTCGATTACATGATAAATCTCATCCAACCCATCACCGTCCAGCAAGCCTACGATGGAATTACTCACGCACGGCGGTGAGCATCATGAAATTGGTGATGGGGGATGGTTGATGATGACGATGGCGACGGATTCCCCTCTCCGGAGTCCTGAACTGACTCCAGATTAGCCCTCCTGAGAGAGTTTAGGGCTTGGCGGCGGCTCCGTATTATAAAACGCGATGAATCCTTCTCTCTGATTTTTTCTCTCCGAACACGAACATATAGAGTTGGAGTTGAGGTCGGTGGAGCACCAGGGGGCCCACGAGGCAGGGGGCGCGCCCAGGGGGGTAGGCAGGCCCCCACCCTCATGGACAGGGTGTGGTCCCCTGGCCTTGATTCTTTCACCAGTATTTTTTATTATTTCCAAAAATAATCTCCGTGAAGTTTCAGGTCATTCCGAGAACTTTTATTTCTGCACAAAAATAACACCATGGCAATTCTGCTGAAAACAGCGTCAGTCCGGGTTAGTTTCATTCAATCATGCAAGTTAGAGTCCAAAACAAGGGCAAAAGTGTTTGAAAAAGTAGATACGATGGAGACGTATCAAGCGACAGGCACCGTATTGCGGTTGCCCAGCTCGTCGGTAGGCTCCTCCTCCTCCACCTCTTACTGAGCGTGTTCGGCAGAGGAGAGGCTGCCGGAAGTAGTACAAAGCCCCTCCGTAGTAGTAGTATTTAGGGGCTATTTTGTTCAGTTCATCTGACTATAGATGTGGTGGAACTGTACAACGTACTTCAAATTAGCTAGTATATATAGTTGAACAAGCTATTTCAGTACGTGGTTGGCAACAATTGGGGAAAATTTTGGTCGGTTCAGCTATCAACTCAAACTGTTTGTATAAATTAAGAACGACTACTTAATCTATGAATGAAATATATGCTTAATTACTGAATTTTAGTTGCAAAAATTAGATACTGCTAGTGATTTTTAGCTTCATATTTTGACAAATCGCAGTGTTACAAGCACTACAAAAAAATACACTTCCGTGATAATACGTGTTTGTCACAGTAGGTCGCGTTTTTTTGCCATGCATGTACATCCATGACGATTTTATGATAGAATCAAGATAGTCATACCTGTGTTGTCGTAGAAGTGTTCCTTGACATTACCAAAATTATCATCACGGAAGTGTCCACTTCCATGACCATAAATCACGCGTCACAGAAGTGCTTTTTTAAAGGGTGACCGACACGTGGCATCCACCGTAATGGAACACCGTTAAGCTATCGGGTCGGGTTTTGGATCCGATAACCCGTTAACAGCCCCGACCAATGGGGATTTTCCACGTGTAAAATCATCATTGGCTGGAGGAAACACGTGTCGGCTCATCATTGGGACAGATGTCATCCACTCATTGGACATAAGGCGCCTATGATATATCGACACATGGCACGACCCAATAGAGGCCCATTCTTGTGAAAAGGCCGGCCCGATTGACTTGGTCAAAAGGTGGCGAGCCAGCCCATGGAAAGCCTGTTAACGGCCTGTTCACATATAGACCATTTACAACCCGTTAACCCAAGGCCTGTTACGCCCTATCCGAATTAGGCCCAGTAGCGTCATCTGGGCCATCCAATATGACTCCATCCCATTTTCACTTCTCGCCCATGACGTCTTTCGACCCATATGAGGCCCTATGTAACTCTTGGCCTATTAACGGCCCGTGGTGAAACTGGCCCGCAATGAACAGTGTATCACTTTACACCCATTAACGGCCCGTGGTGAAACTGGCCTGTAATGAACAGTGTATCACTTTATACCCATTAAGGGCCTGTCATTCAGTTGGGCCGTTTCCAGCCCATGTTATCTTTCGGCCTTCTCAGAGCCCATTTATTCTTGGGCTCATTTCCAGCATTCTTTACTTACGGCCCGTTATTGTCATTTTCTACTTGTGGGCCAAATTCAGCCCGTGGTTACAGTCGGCCCGTTTGTGGTCCGTTAATACGTTGGGCCGTTTTCATAGCGTCATCAAATATGGCCTATTATCGATGGCCCGTTATGGTCGGCCCATGAACGGACGATTCCAAATCTAGCCCGTTTACGACCATAATGCGGCCTGTTATTGCTCATGTTTGGCCAATCGATCATACGGCCCGTATAAGGCCCATTGATGATACGGCCCGTAGAAGGCCCGTTGTTTCTACGGCCCGTAGAAGGCCCATTGTTTCTGACCCGTAGAAGGCCCTCTTTTTCTCGGCCCGTAGAAGGCCCATCGCTTATCTGACCCGTAGGAGGCCCAAAGTCACTACAATAAATATTAGCCCATGGTTATTGTGGACTAGTTTTAAAAATAGGTTATTGCAGCCACTAGCAAACCGCGGAAAAAGAACTGCACTGACTACAAGCAAACAAATAAACAAGACAACAAGGAAATAAATAAGCAAGCAACTTATGCTAGGCTATCACGGCTATTACACATATTACATCCATTGGGCATCAAAGTTCGCCACCAGTGCAAATATAGGGAACAAAGCAGCATATCATATACACTGGTTGTCAAAGTTGGTGACCAGCGCAAATAAACGCCGGAGCAAAACAAATCTAGAACTGAAACCACTTCAGAAGATCTCAAGAAACAATATCCTGGGGACCCACAATGCTGGCAAGATGCTTAGCAAGCTTATTAACTTTCTCTTGTTTGGCGCTTAAATCCTCCAGTATTGTCTTTGTTGCACCGAAAATATGCATCTGAATTCTGCAGGACTTCCTCGGTCCTTGACTTCTGTCAGAAGCACATCTGATCGATGTCTTTCAACTTGAAGTTGAGACTCAAGAAGACGAACTGATTCAGGCAGCGAGTTCGAAGAGCTTGTGCCAGCAATAGTGGCCAGTAACTCGAACACTACATCAAGACAGGATTTTTGGGTTCCCTCACTGTCGTCAAGATAGTTTTTATCAGCTTTCTTGGAGACCAATAGGGATGTCTCACTATCTTGAACCTTATCTACATTACTTCCTTTACCATTGGATAACGCGGTACTGTTCTCCAATATTTTGTCCGCATTCTAAAGGAGAAACAAGCAGGCACATCACATGTTTACCATGTTGTATATGAAACTCATTTTGGTAAATGAGTTCAGTAGTAAAGTGGACATGATAACAACATGAAACAAACGTATATCTATGTACCATGGTCACTTTATGGTCTATATCATTCTAGTTTTTGTTGCCAAATCAAGATAGAGACACAGTTCAAATAATATTTGTTCAAGACAAAGAAGAATAGACAGAATATAAGTGTGAGTAACTATAGAGCAATAACAACACTTGTAATGTGCATGACATGAGAACATAACTGTTTATTCAATTGAAACTGAAATCAACACATAGCAGGTTACAATAGAAAACCAGTTAAAGAAACAGGTTTAAAACATACCTGTTGCGCCATTGGAGTTTCAATTCCATCCTTCAAATTTGAAAATAGTTGGTATGAGTAAATACAGTAATGCAATAGCAAAGGAGTATAAACCATAGCTACAGAACCTGACCTAAGAACAAATCTTCTTCTCCTTTAAGCGTTGAGTTGGGATTCGGAGTGGTGGTCCTCGTGCTTTGGGCACTGCAATTCCCTTACTAACTGCTCGTGTTTGGGTGCTCTGTGGTGGAGACGGTCTGTGTCAAGCTGGGCTGGGTTACTATCTGCCGGGTTGGGGTTAGAAGGGGTGTAGCTGGTTCTCTGTCCAACTGGGTAGGGGTACAATCTGCGAGAGTCTCGGTTATGTGTGGTGGATCTGGTCCTTGGGCAAGTACAACCGTGGTTCTATCTGCATCAACTGGCAGCACTATCTTTTCTGAAGACCGTGTTGTTACTCCCTTAGATACTGCCATCACGCTCTCCAATTCAAATGGCTGATAAACAAGAAAAGTAATTGAAAATATAGACATTGTATGATAGACAGGTGCAATGGATAGTGGGGAATAAAAGAGGGCATGAAATAATTCATATTTATGTTGTCTAACCAAACAGGATAACATGACACAATTTCACATATATGATGGCTAACTAAACAGGATAGCATGACACAATTTCACATTATGATGGGTAACTAAAAAAGATGGAAAGACATAGTTCAAAATATGAGACTATGTAAACAGGATGACATGACATAACTATATAATGTGTTTATTAAATAGGTTGGCATGCCATAATTCACATACATTCACAGATAGAATGCCATAATTCAAAATATGATGACTGTAAACACTAAATAGGATGAGATGTTATAACTATATGATGTCTTTATTAAATGGGTTGCCATGCCATAATTCAGATAGATGACGTGTATGTACTATGTAAACATGATGGCATGACATAATTAAAATATATGATTTATATTTTAAGCAAGTAAGCAGATGGCAATCCATATATGATGTAAAAACTAAGCAATGCAAGAAAACATGCATGACATGGGTAATTTAACCATGCCAAGTTTGAGAAAGACCTTAGGGGGGAAATAGGACTGGTCATCAGTCTCTGAATCCTCCTCTGAGGAGCTCTCTATAACCAGCAAGATGTCTGCTTCAGCAGGTAGCATTGTCTGCTCTGAATACCTTGTTTTCACTCCAGATACTTCCATCACCGCTTTAAATGGCTGATGCATAGGAAGAGTAGTTGAATATACAAACGTTGTCGACAAATGGAACACGTAATACAAAAAAATGATAGCATGATATAATTCACATACATGATGATTGGCTAAACAACATGGCATTGCATAATTTACATATATAATGCCTTTGCAACAAGATATCATTGTATAATTCACATATATAATGTCTTGCAACAAGATGGCAATGCATAATTCACATATATGGTAATTAGACAATGAATAGGTGGCATTCACACAAAGCATGTCTAAACTAGTCAAATGACATAGCAATGCGAGACACCATACGCACGATATGAGCAACATAACCCTGCCAAGTTAGAGCATACACCTCGGGGGGGGGGGATAGGACTGGTCATCTGTCTATGAATCCTCCTCTGAGGAGCTATCCGTAACCAGCGAGATATGCGCTTCGTTAGATAGCATAGTGTGCTCTGAAGACCTTGTTTTCACTCCAGAATTTGCCATCACCGTGTCAAATGGCTGATGCACACGAAGAGCAGTTGAATGTACTAACATTTTTGACAAATGTAATATGTAACACAAAAAAGGATGGCCTGATATAATTTACATATAAGATGATCAGCTAAGGGGATGGCATTGCAAAATTCACATATATGATGCCTGGCTAAACAAGATGGCGTTGCATAATTCACATAAACGATGAATAAACTAAACAGATGGCATTCACACAAAGGATGTCTAAACTAAGCAGATGACATATTTGATGTATAAAGTAAGCAATGCAAGACACCATATGCATGATATAACCAACATCAGCATGCCAAGTTAGAGGGAAGACCTCAGGGTGTAAATAGGAGTTGTCTTCTCCTTCTGAATCCCCCTCAAAACAGATATCTTCCTCTCGACTATAATCCGAAATGCGTGGAGGGGGGCTGCCTTTGCACCTACCATGGAGCGATGTCTGCATGAAATTTTATTGCCACGCAAGCCTAGTCTCTTTTGCTCTACATGTTCAGTTCCATTGTTTACAATAACTGTCATGCATAGGAATAAAACATAGTGAGATTATGTAAGGAGTGCATGCAGAAATCCAGAGTGATGGTAGCAACCTGTGGATAGACCCAAAACCAATAATAGCAGGCAGCTAATGGCTTCAGTTAAAAGATACAGATACTGGCTTCTTTACTCTTTGTTTCCCACCCAAAATGAAACTCATAGTAGACACCGGAGATTAACCAGATAGTAGATAGATACTATTGATAGCGGCCCCGATATGTACCACACAACCATTTAAAAACTCAAGTTTGACCATTAGTTTGGAGCTGACTCAGAGTCTAATCGGTGAACATGACGATAAAGTAGCATGTAATATTAAGTGATGCATAACGTGGCGGACACCACGAAGAGTGCGACCTCTCTTGCGGACCGTGTAGTCCTCGAGGTCATCTGCTCGGTTGATGATGGTAATGCAGTTTTCATGGCTGCCAGCGGCGGGGAAGAAGATCTAAGGCGGCGAAAGACAGTCTGGATGCCGGATCCCTGCTGTGCTTGACCCTTTTGTCGTTGGAGCAGCTGAGCTGGGGTGGTCGACGGTACAGCAGGAGCGGGACAAACCACGCAAGGTTTTCTTTGACAGCTATAGCGACCTGACCCAAATTCGGTCAAATCTCTGTGTCTGTACCATCCCAAGATCATGCTGGTACTCACAGTACATCGATAAAGTAATCAAAGTTCAATCACACCTGAATATCATTAAACGATTCTCATATAGAGTCTTTATTACAAGGGAATAAATTCGGCTCAAGGCCAACTCATGAGAAATAAAATAAAAGTGCTGCGGAAGCGTCGAAGATAAGCGAGTCCATCCGACTCCAAAGGGCAATCGCCAAGCGCGGAGCGTAGCCTCACTCCTGATCGGAATATATCTCTGCAACATAATACGTTGCAGCCATGTAGGTCAGCTTTTGGAATAAGCTGGCAAGTCATGAAGAATAACAATAATAAGGTTACTACACTATATGCATTTTGGCTGTGGAGCTCTAGGTTTCATCATTTTGCGTAAAGCCAATTTTATCCTACTACAGTGGACTTATTTGCAAAATACTACAAATTGTTGGTAGTTATTGAGATGGTTCCGCCAACCAATATCTCGTTCCCAAATTATTATTAAGTCATAAACCCTCAAATTAATTCATTAGCTTTAAGTGTTGAGATATCCGAATACTTCCAAGGTCCAGAGGCTCAAATGTCCGTAACCGGGGACACGGCTAATCGATTAGGTTATAACTCTCTGCAGAGGGTTGCGACTTTCCCATAAGAATCATTCCCTCCTTTAAAGTCTTCGCACTTCATGGTGTTTGAAGACGGACCAGATAAACAGGGTCTTCAAAGAGTTCTTACGGCCCTTTGCGGTACCCATCAATCCTACCGTTCGTCTACTTCTCGTAGTACCGCCCACCAGCGTCACTACTAGGGTCAACCCAGCGAGCCCATAATGGCTTGCGGCTGCAGTAAGCTTCCGGTCATGGGGCATCCATCCTTCTCTTCGTGGCTGGGTGAAGCTTTCCGCAGGATGTCATGGCGCTTCTCCATGCATCCCGCCACCACTGGTGCTCCAGGTGCCCGTCAACCGCCCTCCACCCAAAGAGTGATTTTCGAAGTCCATCTTGATCATTGTAGTCCATGGGTTGTCATCATCATTGACTCTCACATCTTGCTTATGAATTTCACTCATCCCAAATCCGTCTCGAGCATAGCAAAATAACTACTACGTCCGGGGTCATGGTAACAAGGGATTGGTTCATCCTACCACATGATACTACTCAAGTTTAATGACTTCAAGATTTCACTACTGCATGCAATGGTGGGGTGGTGACAACTACTAATGCACAAAAACATAGGTATAGAAATAACATGATCAAAACTTGCCTTGCTGATGATCCTCGTAAGCTAAAGAGTCGTAGTAGCAAGCTTCGCACTCCGGAAACTCTACCGAGACAAACAATAACACAATAAGCACAAAGCAAGAGGATCACACAAGATAACAATAGTAACATAGCACAACAAAACAATCAAAACCAAATCCAAAAGGAAAACTCAAAGAAACCAATTTAAGTTTTCCCTATCCCAAACAATAGCAAAAATAGTTTTTAAATAACAAAAAATTCCATAATATAACCTAATCATGGTTTTAGGTTAACTTAACAGAAAAGGATTCACTAAGCAACTAGGAGCAAAAAGAATTAATTAAAAAGCTATTATAAAACTCATTTTAGGCCTAATCCAATTTCTATTAAGAAAATAATTTAAAACTTTTATTAATTATAAATAAAAGTTCATCTAATGGAGTGGCAGAAACTAACCTAGAATAACTAATCACAAGTTAAAAATAAATTAATTTACTAATTAATTAATTAGGAAAACAGGAAGTAGTTAATTAATTAGGATTAATAGGATTCTGTCTAGAACTAATTGTTTATTAATCCTAAAATACCAAAGTTAATTTCTAGGGTTTGGCAATGTCAAAATAAAGTGGTGACAAAAGAATCATGCAAAAATAATTTTTCTAGCTAAAGTTATAGCAGATTTACTATTCTGACTAAAACAATATTAAAGCATTTTTAATTATTTTAACATAGCTAAATATATACTTTTCAGAAACTACATAAAATTTGCAATCCAACAAAAAAGAATCACTCAAAAATATTAAACAGAATAAAAGATATACATTTTTGAAAATTGAAACTATTAAAGCTAAAACAGAAAATCAAAATAAAAGAAAAAAGCCCAATGGGCCTATCTTCGTGCTGTGCGTTAGATAGGCTAAACGGGCCCTAGGTTTAAACTAAGCGAACCGCCTAATAAAATAAACCTAAACTAAAAATTAAACCGATCGGGCGGCGGTTTTATTAATAAAACCTACCCCTTGGGGCTTCTAATCTAGGCCATAGATCTAGGATCGAGGCGGTGGGGGGTTGCAGGTGACTTACGGACTCCAGGGCGGGCGGGCGGCGAGAGAGTGCTCCGAGGCGTCAGGGCGTCGGGAGCTCCGGCGACTCGTCGGGAATGCGCCTGAGCTCGGGAAGGGTTCGGTGGTGTTGGGAGGGTCGGGGTGGACTGAGGTGGCGTCGGCGGCGACTTTGGCGGCGGTGGCGAGCTCGGGACTCCGTGAGCTCGGGAGGAGAGGAGAGGGGTCCGCGAGGCTAGGGGGGAATGGGGTGCGGAGGGTTCGGCTTTATAGCCAGGGGTCGGCGAGCCGGAAGGGCATCGGGTGGTCGGGGATCCGGATCCTTGGATCCGGTGGACCTCCGGAGCGGCGTGGCGTGGGCGAGGGAAGAAGAGGGGGGGGGTCCCACGGGTCAGCGAGAGGAGGGAGCGGCGAGGGTCGGGTGGCCGAGGCCTAGGCCTTTCGGCGAGGGGGTGGCTGGGTGAGGCGGCTGCTGGCTGGCTGGCTGCTGGGCTGCCAGTTAGGCCGGCTCAGTGGGCTGGCGGGGCTGAGGGGTGAGGCGGCACTGGCTGGGCTGGGTGGCTGGCCGGCGCCCAGGGTTTTTTTTTTATTTTTTAAATAAAACTAAAACAAAAATAAAACCCAAACTATAAATAATTTATATAGGGTATATATATACCAAAATGATCAGGGGAATATTCCCTTTCATTTGAACATTTTTCCAAAGGCAAAATCCAAACTTCATAAAAATCTATTTTTTTCAAATTCAAATAAATTTCAGATTTGAATTCCAAAACTTTTGGCATTGTTTCCTCTGATATTTTTGGAGTGTCATGTTTGCTCCTCTCATACTTTTGATCAAGTATTTATCAGGCTTAGTTTTTGAATTGTTTCCCACATGCCAAAGTTTGGAATTCAAATTCAAACTCAAATAGCTCTGAAACTTCAAAAGACAATCAAATTCAAACAGAATGCATAGGATGCTTATCTATAATTGTAAAACATTCCAAATAGGAAATTTGGGATGTTACAAACCTACCCACCTTAAGATGAATCTCGCCCTCGAGATTCGGGTTGGCTAGCAAATAGGTGCGGATGGTCTCGACGAAGATCTTCTTCGCGTTCCCAGGTGGCTTCTTCCTCGGTGTGGTGACTCCACAACACCTTGCAAAACTTGATG
Source organism: Aegilops longissima (assembly GCA_021605205.1). NCBI lineage: Eukaryota > Viridiplantae > Streptophyta > Magnoliopsida > Poales > Poaceae > Aegilops > Aegilops longissima. Next base: position 2,440 of record JAHIAM010002391.1, on the reverse strand, counting down.
ACCTTGCTGCGGGTGACTCTGCTTGCAGTCTCGAGAATATGGACGGGTTTCTCCTTGTAAGTTAGATCACTGTCAAGCTGTATGGCCTCTAGGGGCACTGTGTCTCTCAACGGAACATCGGCCATGTCGGCATGGCACTTCTTCAACTGAGAAACGTGGAAGACATCATGAACTCCGGACAATCCTTCCGGCAATTCCAACTTGTATGCAACTTCTCCACGACGTTCGAGGATTTTGTAGGGCCAATGAATCGGGTGCTAACTTTCCTTGACTCCAAACCTCTTGATTCCACGAAGTGAGACACACGAAGATATGCTCGGTCTCCCACTTCGTAAGTCACTTCCTTGCGCTTCTTGTCGGCATAACTCTTACATCTTGACTGTGCTATCTTGAGCTGTCTCGAATCAGCTTGACTTTCTCTTGAATCCTTGATAAGATCGGAACCAAAAAGTGATCGATCTCCAACACTATCCCACACAATGGTGTTCGCACCTCCTTCCGTATAGAGCTTGAAGGGCCATCTTCAAACCGGATTGATAATCGTTGTTGTATGAGAACTCTGCGTATGGCAAATTATCATCCCAGCTAGACCCATAGTCTAGCACACAAGCTCTCAACATGTCCTCCGAATCTGGTTGACTCTCTCGGTCTGTCCATCATCTGCGGATGAAAAGCTGTCTTGAATTCCAGCCTCGTACCCAAAGTTTCATGCAATTGCTTCCAAAACTTTGAGGTAAACTGCGTTCCTCTATCGACACGATTTTCCTCGGAACTCCATGCGGACATACGATCCTGGTCATGTATATCTTGGCCAACTTGGCACTGGTATAGGTAGTCTTCACGGGAATGAAGTGAGCTACCTTAGTCAAACGATCAACCACTACCGGATAGAATCATAACCTGAGCGGGTCTGGGTAATCCTGTGATGAAATCCATACCAAGTTTCTCCCATTTCCAATCGGGAATCGGCAAAGGTTGAAGTAACCTGCTGGCTTCGATGTTCGCCTTTACGTTGGCAAACATCGCATCTTGCTACGTACTCGGCAATATCCTTCTTCATACCGTCCACGAAACTTTGCTTCAAATCCAGGTACATCTTGGTGTTGCCGGGTGAATCGAGTCTGGGAATCATGAGCCTCTGAAGAATGAGCTTCTGAGCTCGGGATCATTGGGCACATAAATCGATCCTCAAACCATATAGTTCCGTGTTCATCCTTACGGAATCCTTTTGCTTTTCCTTCCTCCATCTTTTGTTTTATCTCATCGATTTCCTTGTCCGACTTCTGGCTTCACGAATCCTTTCGGTCAAGGTGGACTGAACTTCGAGTTGCAACAAATCCTTTGGAACTATCTCGATCGGAGATCTCTCGAGGTCATCGACCAACTCTGGGGTAATCCTCCTGCGGTAAGAGTATTCACATAACTCTTACGGCTCAAAGCATCTGCTACAACATTGGCCTTACCGGGTGGTAATGCAGCCTCATGTCGTAGTCCTTTATCAACTCTAGCCATCTCCTCTGCCTGAGGTTCAATTCCTTCTGCGTGAAGATATATTTCAAACTCTTGTGATCTGTATAGACATCACAACGATTTCCGATGAGGAAATGTCTCCATGTCTTGAGTGCATGCACTACACCGCTAACTCCAAATCATGCGTGGCATAATTCATCTCATGAGGCCGTAGCTATCCGGAGGCATAAGCTACAACCTTGCCTTCCTGCATCAATACTCCTCCGAGTCCTTGACGAGAAGCGTCACAATAAACCTGGTATTCCTTATGTATGTCCGGCAATATCAACACTGGGGCGGTGACCAACCGTTTCTTCAATTCCTGAAAACTGGCTTCACATTCCTCGGTCCAAACATACTTGGCTTCCTTCTTCAACAGCTCAGTCATGGGCTTGGCAATCTTGAAGTTCTCAATGAACCTCCGATAATATCCTGCGAGTCCGAGAAAACTGCGGATCTCCTTGACTGAGGTTGGTGACTGCCAATCAGTGACTGATTCAACCTTGGCGGGATCAACTGCTATTCCTTCTCCTGAAATAACATGTCCGAGGAATCCAACTTCCTTCAACCAAAATTCACATTTGCTGAATTTGGCATACAATGATGTTCTCGAAGTTTCTCCAGAACTAGACGCAAATGTTCCTTATGCTCTTCCTCGCTCTTGGAGAATATCAATATGTCATCGATGAACACCACGACAAACTTGTCCAAATACTCCATGAACACCTTGTTCATCAAATTCATGAAGTATGCAGGAGCATTAGTCAATCAAATGACATGACGGTATACTCATATAAACCATACCTGGTGGTGAATGCTGTTTTGGGTATATCCTTTTCACGAATCTTCAACTGATGATACCCTGATCGAAGATCGATCTTAGAGAATACCTTGGCTCCAACAAGCTGATCAAACAAGTCATTGATCATCG